>OMKZ01053209.1:0-14091 GCA_900302535.1 Neoniphon sammara
TGGGAGTCACAGGCACAGACAGCAATCCCTATGGATGACCAGTGTTGTGACTGAGCTAACATTACACACACACACTTCCCAATTGCTCTCTCAGGTCTCCTTCTCCTCTTGTCTTGCTTTCTCTCTCTCTCTCTCTCTCTCTCACACACACACACACACACATACAGAAAGAGAGAGAAGCTCATTAGCTATATTTCTGTCTAACTGGCAAATCAATTTTAAATGAGATTTTGAAATGTTGCACAGCTTAAAATGTGAATTAGGTATGTTTCCAGCAACTGGCTTGAAGCAAATTAAATAGGCTTCCTGAATGTAAGACTAGAAAAAAAAAAATGGAACGTCTTCATTTGTATTGCCCTTTGACATTACCTGTTGACATATTTCATGCTGAGTGAGGATGAAAACAAAGAAATAGACGTCATAATAGCTAATGGTCACGCCACCACATGGGCGCCTTGGCATGTAAGCTATTTCTAAAGGTCATAGATGACAGATATTTACTGACAGCAGTCCAGATCCACTTTTGGTTTGTAGTGAGACAGGTCAAAGTTGATGCCATTTTTTGTTCGACAGATGTGTTTGCATTGTTATTTCTCTCACAATTTTATGACTGACACAAAACCTTTCTGCCTGAAGCAAAAGTTGTGATGTTGAGGTAATTCTAGCCAAATTCTGCCATTTCCATTCAGCTTTTCTAAGCTGCTCCATCATAATTCTCATAAAAAGTGTTTGGATGGAAACCCAGTTAGTGGCAGCGCACATAAATAGAAAACGCCTGTCTGAGCGTTCAGTAGCCCACAGATTCCCTCAGCTGAAGACCGGATGTGTTGACACAAACATACCCGGTCTGAAACCTTTGACACCGGCCATATGGTAACCTTAAGTGCATTAAAGAATAGGCTTGGTATTTTTCAACCCAGCTCACGTTAATATGAATGAATGATTCCCATTATTCATAACCGTACATAGCACAACCTCAACACTAATTTTAGTGGCGAGGAACTTACCGCTTGGCTGCAATTGCTTGCTAGTTAGCCAGTTATGCATGTGTTTGATTTTTGCATTTATTCAATGACTACTGCTCATTACTACGTTTGGAACTACTTTTAACAATGACCGCAGAACATCCCAAACTTGCAGACTTCCACACATTACCACTTTCATAAAGTTGTTCCCAAAGCTGTAGATAGTAATGACTAAGCCGAGCCAGCAGCAGAACGGTGTCGATGTGTACAAAGCAGTGTTTTATCATAAATGGTACTTATAGAAAGCACTTCAGAAGACACTTTCAAGATGTATTTGACTACACTGTTGGTTTCCTATTTTATAAAAGGACATTTTATAAAGGTTTGTGAGAGTTCAAAATAACTGCCCTGTTGGACTGCAATGATATCTTTTAAGGTACCATAGGTGCATTAGTATTGGCAGAGATGTTTTTAAAGAAGAGAGACTGTGCACTCTGGCGCCATCTTTGAAACGCCCTCAGGCAGCAGGATCACGACCAACAAGACCAGAGTCCTATCTCTTTGAATGGGGAGCTGCCTGAATCTACCGTTCTGCTGTATGTGTTTAGGGACACTGTCAAATTGTAAACAACACAGAGTCAGAAAATTTGTTCTCAAGGACATTAATGCCACAGGAAAACGATATTTTTAACTCACGGAGGCTTGTGCGCATGCGCTATCTACACAGCAACATTACGTGCGGCAGGCTATGTCGTTGCCATGGTGAGTGTAAACACTCATGTCAGGCACAAAGTCCAGCCGTAACGATAGTTTTATAAATGTATACGTTTACAGTTTTACCTGTATTCATTCGGTGGTGTGGAGCAGTCTAACTGTTGTCTTCTCTGGGCTTGTCTGGACTTGTAGCTGTTGTCCGTTAGCACTGTCGTAAATATCAAAGCTGTGCAGCTACGCAAAATCTGAATGTGTGATTGATAGTGTGCCTTACGTTGGCGTGCCGTCATTTTTAGCGTTTCAGGATTCCCCAGTGTAAAGTGGTGGAGTGCACTGTCTTCTTCTATACTCTAAAGGTCTTTGGTATTGGAGACCTCTATTTATTTGAGTGAAACATCTCAAAGCTTCACTTTTGACATTTACTCATATACTCTTATATTTTTAACATTTGAAAGATCAAACTTTGGTCAGCGGAAGAAAGAAAATAGTTCCTCCATGAAATGATTATGAGTCTCTAACCAATATAATTTTGCCCATGTCTGTGTTTTCAGTAAATTAATTCCTCTCCTGCATAGGCCATTTTATTTGGGTGCCTGAAACAACCAATCACATCTTGGCACTACAAACAACACTACAAACAACCAATCATAGATGTTACAAGTAATCATGAAATGGATTTCAAGTCATATCACCCAGCCCCTCTCCCTGACTTCTCATAGATCCAATTCCTTTGAAGCCCAATTTTCAAATTTGTACAAAGAAATCCCATTTCTTATATTTAACCTTTTATCTTAGATCCCCAAAATCCACTAGCCTCTCTAGTGTTAAAGAATGAATAAGCTTTAAGACAAAATAATTATGTTTCACCTTTTTTAATGGAGACTACAAGAAAACTATTTAACCTAGGACAAACTTGATCCAGGTCTCTGTCATCAAATTATTCCATATTACTGCCGTCTCAACACGTCAACTTTTCAGGGGATATAAAAATAGCCTTACTTTTAGCTTGCTGTCTGTGCATTTCTAAGTTGATTTGATGGGATTTGCCCAAAATTTGCAGAATTTTCTCAACCCACATGGAAACCACCAAATTGGAGTTGCGAGGTGCACCACATGACAATAACAATATTTTTTAACAGGGCTAACTGGTAGTCTGCCCTAAGAAAAGTCTGTCAAGGGTCAAAGGAGCACAACAATACATACTCTCTGCACACTATACAGGCTCATAAAGGCAGTTTATATTAACAAGAGTTTCCTGTCTCATGTACAAAAGTTTCCCTCACTGAGCCACAATGGTTTCCTGGCCTGTAGCCTTTCCTTCACTGCAGCTCTGTTTATCAGTGAAAAGAGAGAAAGAGAGGAAGGGAGGAGGAAGACACGGTTTAGGAGAGATAGAGCTGGAGAGGGCAAAAGAAAATCTAAAAGGGAATTTAAAAAAAAAAAAGCTTATGAAAAGAAAGGAAAGCACAGGAAAAGATATATCCCAGTCCAGGTGAAATAGTCCAAAGTAGGCCAAATAACTCAGACTTGTGTAAAAGCGTCAGAGTTGGTGCCAGTTTGATGCCATGTTCAGAAGTGAAGCCATGGCTAAAATGCTCAGCTGTGGCATCAGATTTTTCTTTGGTCAAACAAGGTGGCACTCTTTTCTTTTGTATGTTTGTTTTTTTGTGTCTGGTAGTTATCACTACTCATGCTAACTACTGTTGTTCTAGTTATGCCAATCATATTGAGAGTTGCAAAATGGACATTTGTTTAAAAATGGCATGGATTAATACTGTGACGATAATATCTGGAAAAAAACCTAGCTACCCTGAGCTGCCACGTGGTTTTCATGTACATGTACACATGTACTTATACATATACATATACATATACATTATAGATATACGTATACATTACACACATGTACATCCACCTCAGGTCTAAATTACTGTAATATACTATATATTGTTGATTCGCACTTTACACTTATTATTTTATACTTATTATACTTACACTCACCGGTTTATTGTTGCAGGGTTAAATTACTGTTTATTACAGTTAATCTACCTATGTACATTACATTTTTGCACTAATGTTCATACTGGTTTCTGCCTGTTTCTACCTCACTCATTACATTTTGCATTTTTCTCTATCCACTTAATCATTACCATTATAAGCATTATTTTTATTTTGATTATACTGTGTATTTATTATCATTCCTCTTATAATTAATTATTATTTTATTTGCCCTCTTGCATTACCCTTGGCACATTTACATTGGCATTTGCACATTTTACTATTACTGTTATTATCATTGCTATGTTATTTTTAACCTTTTTTAAGTATTCTATCCCTCTTTCTAACTGTATGTTGAGCAGCTAGTACTGCAACAAAGCAATTTCCCTGCAGGGATCAATGAAATTTTCTGAGTCTTAATCTGAATCAGAATGGCAGCATGGATAGACACTGACCTTGTCAATACAGTTACATCGCTTTATAACCATTACTGCAACAATGAAATAAAGCTCATGGATGCAAGAGCTCAAACAAACAGTGTATGAGTCCACAAAGCTGGTCTGCGGTTGTTTGACACCTACATGTTTTGTGTCTTGACTGCTTCAGTAAGTACTTCTCTGATTTCTGGCTTTGGACAGCTGTTGAAGATTGTCAGAGTAAATGGAGAAAGTAAGAGTTCCTTTTCAAAGACTTGCCATTTTTAACCAGAAACATTTGCCATGAATCATTTTTCTGAGAAGTAATTAGGTGACTCAGCTAAGTAGTATGTATACGCTGGTGACCAGCAGTCACTTTATATGATGAGACTTAAGAGTTTAGCAGCTCGGTGTACCTAATACAATTTGACATCTCAATTTCTAGATTAGGTACCAATTCTTCTTGTAGCCTAATCTTGGAAAACCACTGTCACAGTTAAATCCATGACTCAGCTGGCCAGTATAGAGAAGTCTGTCCATGATGAGTGTTACAGTCACACAGCCAGTGATGGCGACACCGAATATTGCTACAGCTTCCTGTACCTTAATTCGGTTTTTTTGTTTTTTTTCCAAATTCAAAATTCAAAAACTTAGTACAAGAGGGCTGGGATATCCATCAACTTTAGTGAAAAATCATACTTCTCCCATTGTATATATAGTAGACAAAGTTTATAGTCTCCTTATTGAACTTGAAGATTTTTTTCCTCCTGTGGTATCACTATAGAATATTCCTCTACTTCTCTGATTTGCATATAAACTGATATAGAGATTAGAGGTTTGAAAAACTGTCGGGCCCTTAAAAAGATTGTGGTGTCTCCAACCTTAATAAGCTACAGAGCCTGCCCCTAGTTTCCTGCAGTGTGCAGTGAGGAATCATAACTCCGGTATGCCCCGTTCTCGTGTAAAGGAAGAACTGAGAGTTTGGTGTGACCACAAGTTTTTTTTTGTTGCTGTTGTTTTCCTCAGGCTGAGACTACTGCCTAGGTGCGATAGGCAAAAATGCCTAGAAAATAAAGTTTAGGTATGCTACAGGTCCTACCAAACTCGACCTTGTTCGTAGGCTATATGTTCATATGAGGACACTGCCAAAGAATAAATGTCGCTTTTATCTGGCGGCTGTGGACTGATAAAATCGTAGATGAGATACCAGTGAGGCATATATGCATCTTCTCGCCACATAGGCTAGTACAACTGTTGTTAAAGTACTTGAAACAGTCCATAACATACGTTAGGCCTATCAGTATTGCTAAATTCATAACGGGAAGAGTTGGTTGACAATACACTATGCTGTGTAAGCTCTTGAAATCAACGTTTAGTTTCATGTAGCACAATAAATCTACAGCGTATTAACATGTAGCAACAACTATCGGTATTTACTAACCTGACAGCGAGAAGTGACAGTATCAAGCTAGCCGAACCAATTCCGGTCCAGCGTTTCACAGTACAAGTTGTCATGACTGCAACTTTGATATTCGTTTCTAAAGCAAATATCTATAGCCATCGAGTGGCTATACATTCAAGTATATTTGTAATATTTCTAATAAACTATTACATTATTCATTACTTGTTTTGTTTCTCTGTATTTCATTTCTTATCATATAATCCTTCCACCCAGACAAAGACGATTTGTCTACCATTTAATTCATATCCAAGCTAAACTAATCCAATGAAAGACGTGGGATCTAAATTTTGAATAATTTAACTTCAGTCTTAATAAAGAGGTTGATAACATATGTCATGAATTGTTTGGTATTAGATACTGTCATAACATTACTGATACTGAAATAGTATTTTTTCCTGGGGGAACTGATAATATTACTGGAACACGCTATTACCGATCACTGGCCATAAACATGCAGGATCCCATACTGTAGGGCAACTAAGCACACACAAATGCCTTCACTAAAGTCTAATAGCTATAGTCTTACATTAATCCTATTTTGAAGGCAGAATCACCTTACTTCCGATGTTTTTGTGAATCTCTGGCTAACTTGACACTTCTCGTTATACAATAATGCAACCCAAAAGCTGGAAAACTAAAAGCCATATATCTTGATAATATGTTAAATTAGCCTACCTCTGCAGCCGTCTTATGATTTGGACTTCTTCAGGAACTCCTTGTCTTGTGTGCGTCTGTGTACGGAGACTGGTGTGTTTGAACAGTGAGTTGAAGCTGACCACTCCTCTCTGACTGTGAGGGCTTGGACTGGCTTCTACTGCCACACAGTGTTTGTGTTTGGAGACTGGCACGGTCTACCTAGACCATAAAAATATGCTGGCATTCAAGTATGTCAGTTTACAGCAGGGTTTTTTTGTTTTGTTTTGTTTTTTTGTTTGAAAAACCTCAAAAGAGTAGCAGCTTAGATGACAGACTCATGTGATAAACTCAATCTGAGATGATTACTGTTATGCATCACTTTATAAATGTCAGTGGGAGAGTGGAATTTACAAACAAAATGCTCAACCTATGCTGTCTCATTACGCTGTGAAATAATGGTAATATTATGCTATACCTGATTTTGTTGGGAATAACTTCAAATTTGCCCAAACTTTGATTTATTTAAAACAGAAAATTCTATCACTCACTCTGAAAATTCAAGCTATTTTCAGAATGCCTCACAGAAGAGCTTAATGCTGCAAAATTTTGGTGAATAAGGTCTTTGTTTTGATTTTGTGAGACTTTTAAGCTAATTGCCAGGGGAATGAATAGAGTCTTAAAACTGCTCATGCTCACATTGTAGTAGAACTAATGTTAGACTGGGGACACATGGATGATTTTGCATCTGTTTTCTCATAAACTGATAGTCAACTGGAAAATAAACCAAAATCTCAGTGTATTCCTTCAACCTCAGGATTCCAAAAATGGGGACTGTTGTATTCTCACATGATAAAGTACTAGTTTGTTTCAAAGAACCTTTGCTTCAAAAATGAAAGACTCCACTGCAGTGCATAAAGAGCTGCAGTTCAAGAGTGTCCAGGGAAATGATCATTTACAACATAAAATTTCCACACTGCATGAATGCAAGGCACAAAAAATTCAAACACAGTTTGGTAAACATTTAGAATAACTCTGTTTTTATTGAGTGACCTATCATAGCGGCGAGTATACATGTGAACACAGAGGAGCTGTGGTTCATTTAGTCCGTGCAGAGTTCGTATAACATGTTATGAACCAGATCATGAATCACTTGAAAGGTCAAAAGAAAAGAGCAGAGTGAACGTAGCTCCAGTTTTCCAGTTAGATGCTGGTTCAGGTCTCCGACACGCTGACCAATGGTAGACTGCTCGGAAAGTGTGTCTGTCCACACACAGTCAGGCACATTTTAGACGGCTCCATGCAGATACAGGGCCAGGAACTTGCTGAATGTTTCAGGCTGGTATCCTGACAGACCGGCTGGTACCTACAGGTAGACAGACAGCAACCAATCAGACAGATCAGAATCATCTTCCTTCAACAAATTCATCTGTAAATGCACACGCCACTATGGAGAATTAGTCCAATGATCAGTGAGGCACACAAACACCATTACCATGATGTGGCTGTAATACCTGGAGGAGAATACTGTCTACTGTCTGCTGGGAGCGTAACGTGCCAGGAATACTTGCATACAATTTAAAGGGGCACTATGCAAAATTGATGAGGGCTGATTCAAGTGAGGACCCTTTAGACTCAACAGGCAAAAAAAGGTTGAATAAGCAAGTAATTAATCAGTGCATCCAGCTGATCATGAGAACCACATAGACTCAACCAGCAAACTACATGCTTATTCCACATTTTTCAGTTGAGTCTTAATGGCCTCACTTATACTGAAGTGAACTTATATTCACTTGCGTTTCCAATTTACCAGAAGACCCTATCAATTCAAAAGAAACAGAGTTATATTATACAAAGTGAGTGAGTGGATGTGGAGCAGCAGGCAAAAGGGATTTTAGACTAATCACAAGGCTGTACTGTCCGAGACAGACAGATAAACAGACAGAAATTGTATTACCTGCACTTGTTTCTTCTTGATGAGCGGCCGGACCTTTGCAAACTCATAGAGGTTAGCATCTGCATCCAGCCACACCTGCCAGGTGCAGACAGTATTTTAACAGTCAAACCAGACCAGAGAACAGAGGCAGAAAAACCACCTCAACCAACTTCTGTACTAATACAGACTTTTTTAACAGAATATGCATGATTTACATCACTCAAATCAAATATTGCTATCACAACAACTATCTTTTTTACATATGCTGTTATAAGAACAAAAAAGCATCATCCCTTTTTGCACTTTCATTTTTAAACATATTTAGCTTAAGTCTATCTTTAAACTTACTATGGAACTCAAAGAGAAATTGTATAGCCAGTGCTTTCTGAGTCTGTGACCAATAGGGAACATTAATTTTCTGAAAGAGCGGAGAGAGAACAGAGACAGATAATAATACTACTGCACCTGGTTCTTGATGCCCTCATCTTGTGAGAGATCAGTGGTATTGAGCTGGAAAACAACAAACTGGAAAACTCTGCCGTTGGTCCCCACTGCCTGTACTGTTATGGGACGGTCTAATACACGCTGAGGCTCGGTCTGACAGGGAGAAACAGGGAGGTTAAGAGGGGGCGTAAGGGTGAAGGAGCTGAGGCTTTATTCAAAAGAATGGAGGTAGACTTAACAGAAAGGGTGCTGTAACAATAACTAATCCAGTTTATGATAGAAACTGTTTTAATCAGTCACTTCCACCTGTTCCAGGTGAAAACTTTTCATTCCCTCAAATCACTTTCAATCAAAAGAACCCACGGACTGATCGTGGATTTGTTTGACAAATCTTGGTTAACGAGGAAAATATCTTAGTCAGTCAAACTGTGACCATTTGTTTAGGTTAGGAGTGCCAGCCAGGTCTCTCTCCGGACATCATCAAATGTCGTCAAATTGGCAAAGTCAGTTTTAAACCTAAGTCATATCAACACTGTTGCAGTGTAAGTGTGTGTGTGTGTGTATGTGTTCTTACCCCGTAAAGTGTGTGTGCACGGGCCAGAGCGTTTCCAAAGGTGAACATGATCATCTTGGCTCTGAGCTGATCTGGGCGAAGCTTACAGGGTCCGTCACGCGCCTCCAGGAAATAAAGTGTATGTGCATGAGGATAGGGGTAGTCATCCCTGAAACCTGATTGGACGAGAGACATTCACTCATTAGCACTGAATGCTTACTACCTCTTGCAGAGCCACCCCTCACATCTGACTGGACAACAGTCCCATCAATTGATTAGCCCCAGACACTTATGCCCCCCTCATATGGTGTCGTGTTAATCGTATATTCCAGTTTCCCAGCAGCAAGTGCACATAAACGCTCCAAGCTATATGGTCAAGTCAGGTAAACCAGGATCCTTGATGTAACACAAAACTGCCCAGTTGTCATGTTTCAACATGGCTGCCCACTCAACAGAGTTTTATGAGTGGTAAGAAATTTAATCTGAACATACCACAGTTGGCCACAGCCAAAATTCTAAAACGTGAACTTATGTTTAATACATAGAGTCCCCGGTGCTTTGCTCTCTGCAATGGATGTTGTAAACCTGTGAAAAAACCCATGCTTGTTAGCTAAAGATAGACTAGCTAAAGAAGCTAATGACAACATTTCTGCTCTCAAGTTCCAAAGCACATGAGTGCAACTGGATTTTTTACATCTAACTTTACAAGCCAGGAAGTGGGAGCTTCTGGACCATCCCATGAATTAAATGAAGATGTCAATGCTGCATAACTGTACAATCTGTCACTGTCTGTCATCCCTGAAACCTGAATGGACATGAAGGCCAAGACCAGTAACTGGACTGTAAAACATGTTTC
The DNA here is from genome assembly GCA_900302535.1 of Neoniphon sammara. NCBI lineage: Eukaryota > Metazoa > Chordata > Actinopteri > Holocentriformes > Holocentridae > Neoniphon > Neoniphon sammara. The sequence goes on from OMKZ01053209.1 coordinate 9,978, forward strand.
CTTCTTATAGTTTTAAAATGTAGTGTAATTCCGGTCAGTGTAAAGTCTGATCACTATAATTATTGTACATTGTAAATTTTATTGCAAAACAAGGAAACAATAAAAATTACAACTCGAAAAAAAGCACAGAGAGCTGCCAATTAAGTTTTCCATTTGTAAAATCAGTATGTAAAAATGTTCAACAATAAGGACCAAAAGACTCTTACAATTATGGAGCTACTCCAAAGAAATGAAAAGAATTCTACTACTTGTCACCAAGGGTCAATATTATTTAATATCAGCTGAACTCTTTTCATTTTGCTGGTTGTTGGAAGGACAAAGAAGAAGTGGGGAGAGAGTAGTTTTGCCTACTCACCAATATCTGACCAGTTTTCCAACTATGTAAGTGCCTGTAAGTTTCTTTCTTTCTGACTCAAAGTGAAAACTGACCTTCATGGAATATCAAAATGTGTCTTTGTATGTGACAAAGTGCAGTATTACAAGAGAACAAAGAGTATCATGTGCCTTGGTTTAAAATTACAGTCTGATTCTCAAATCCCAGAAACTGTGTTGTGTTTATCATGACAGTGCAACATTTTCTATTATTTTCCCAAACTTTTCAAGTTCTAGACATGGCCAAATTCTTTTCCCATACATGTCCTGTGCAGAAAACCCTGCAACTGCGACACCAAAAGAGAACTGCGTAACAAGGTGTTAGGACTCATCCCTGTGATTCCATAAGAGAAGACTGGGCGTCTTGTCACCTGTGTAGTTCTCCTCCTTGTACAGCTGTGTTTTCTGGAGGTCGATGGCAGGGGAAATGGGGTAGAAGGTCTCCATGACGTGATCCGCCGTGCTGGCCACTTCTTGTTTCCCAGCAAGCTCTGGGAGAGGAGCCATGCTGTTCAGCAGTAAACCGTTCTGACCCCTGATCTGGAACAAGTCCTCACCTGGGACACAAACACACACGAATAAGGTTTTCTGAGAGAGAAAATATGGCCAGAATAAAATTGACTGAAAATAAATAAACAAAATGCAATTGAAGTCCATGTGTATACATACTATATTAGATGGCACTCATTTTTGAACAAAGATTTGAAATAATTCAGTTTTCACTGTATATACCACTACAAAGTTTTGTACTCTTCAGTTCTGTTTGAACAGTTGCACCATCTGACATTTTTGGATTTGGGAATATAAGAGTATCAGAAGTGCTTATCAACATTTCTTGTCAACATTTTGCCCTCTCTAATCAAAGAAAGTCTAATTTTCTACCATTTCTCACCTAAACAAGTTTCCATCCAAAATGTTTCACATATTTTAAATGCATTTCAAAAATTCGGCACAAGAAAATGCAGTGGAAACACATGACATACATGACACTGTGTCATCGCTGTTGCAAATAAAGTGTTTCTATCAGCCTCAATCACATTTTCTCATATTACTTATCCACTCGGCTGAGTGGATATGCAAATTTTGGGAGTTTTTGCGCATTTCCAGTATTTCCATTCAGGTTTTCTTGTGTGCAAATTCATAATTTCCATAAAATTAGGTGGATGGAAACCCAACCTGTGAGAGGACAACAACTAATATTGAGAAAAGCGAGTCGAGAAGCTGGACTGGGATCTAGTTTTTACATGATTCAACCTCAGTTTGATTTTTAGAGGAGCTGACAACAAAATAAACAACCTTTTTTTTACTATCAAATCATTACTGAAACTGAGATGTTAATTCCCAATCCCCACACTACTTTTTATTGAGAATAGTAAAAATCAATAATACTACTGTAACTGGGTGGTAGTAGTATTGGTAGTGAGGGCATTATACCTCTTTTCCATGAAGCAGTCAGAGAGTACTTCTCTGCTAGGATCCTCTTGCCAAGCGCTGGGTGACTGGACTGTAGACTACCACATAGACGGAGCAGGTCATACAGCAAAGTGTAGCTGGGGAAGGGACACACACACACACACACAGAGTCTTTAATTTATCTGGACTGGATGAACAAGCACCGCAAATGTATGTGCATTACTATCAGCTATGCCAACTTGTGCCACCTGCTTAAGGAGTCAATGGGCAACCTGAGTAGAGCATCCAAATTAAGTGAGTTATCTGGGAAGCCCTTGTGCATCTCTATCTGTCTTGTTACCAGTATTTGTCCTTGCGTGGCCTTTCCTCTGTCGTGTCCCAGAAGCGAGCATGCCTGATGGCGTTCTGCACATGCTCATCCTGGTCTGGGATTTGACTGGCGGGACTTTGGGCCAACGAGAGAAGCTGAGGGGGCAGGCCAGCAATAAGCTTGGATTTGGTCAACCACAGAGCCTGACGCACACCTGAGAGAGAGAAAGAAAGAGAGAGAGTGGGGTTGTGACTGAAAAATGCAGCCAGTAAACAAGCCATGACAGAGGTGGAGGCTGAGGAAAACAAGCTTTGTAATATGAAAATAGCAGGTAAACACAGGTGTTACTAATGACATTAATGAAGGCTCTGTTCCATTTAAGTGTAGCAGAGTCTTTCCAGTGAGCCAGCATGAACAATAGCAGGACCCTGGCTCTGTTAATGGAACAGAACCTTCATTAATGTCATTAGTAACACCTGTGTTTACCTGCTAATTACTGTCAAAATGGCTGCTGTGAAAAAAGGTCTATGGTGAACCCTGTCATGGGCTTATTCAAATAGAAACATAACGGAGCAAACATAATATCACCAGAAGTAGCAAAATGTGACCCCCATAATGATTTAAATTCCCTGAGAAAGATTCGTGTTAAAATTACATATAAGTTGGAAAATGGTAGTGTATCGCAGGCACAGCAAACTAGCTAAATAATTATTACGTACAGATTTCTGAATGGAGTTAAGTGACACGTGACATGTCTACAGCTTTACCAGCACTACTTTCCCATGCGGCAATGGCTGTATAAATAAATAAATAAATAAATATTACAATAATAATACCTTCAAGTGCGTTTGTCCTCTGGTTGAACACGTAGCAGGTTTTGTCTTTGTACAGCGGCATTTCCTGAGCACGGGGAGACTTGTAATACCTGTGGTCCTTGCACTCTCTCTCCCAGGTGGGGTAAACGGGTTTAGCCAGCCCCGGCACATAGTGCATCCTCTCCCCGTAGGTGACCATCTCAAGGCCGGGGATTTCCACCCGGACCCTGGGCTTAGGCCGAGGGGGGACCTTAGCTGTCCGACAGCTGCTGACATTGAAGTGTCGCCGGGCCTGGACGCTGCTGGTCCCTCGGTGTGCGGAGAACACCAGCAATTCATTGAATGTGATAGTTTGAGAAAACAGCGGAGCCGCTGTTTTTAAACGTTGTACCGTTTCTGGAAACATTTCGCCGCCCGGTAGAGTTAAGTAAGGGTTTGAACAAAAAAGCAGAGCCTTATTATCACCTAACGTTAAGTCATCGTCAAATTGTGCTGCTGTAGGACGCCGCCATGTTTAATCTACTATTTTGTTCCGTGACAGATGGAGCGCCTCCATCCGGTTAGGAGGTTATCGGAACAAAAACAACAGCTACTACAACCTTATATAATAAATAAATAATAATAAATCTATGACTACAACTAGTTCTTCTTCTTCTTCTTCTTCTTCTAGAATCTTGTCAAGCATTAACTCAAAATAATATTAGTGTCATGATAATTAGCACTAGGTGTTGATAAGGTTAAGGACCAGTAGGAGTGAAGCACCACATAGAGATATGAAAGCTATGGTGGAGGGGCTTGGGAAATGGAATGGTATCTAAGGATATTTCGGATTGTGTTAAGTATTCAATTGTTTAGATGTAATAGGCCTACTTGAACATTGACAAATTAAAAGTGATGAGATTGAAATGTTTAAATATTCGCTCGGACATTTTTTTCTTTGTATCATCATGGATGAAATTCTTGTGAAATTAAACTATTCCACATTTTGATGCCTGACAGCCCCTCAACGATCCCCTGGGGGTCCCCAGTACCTACTTTGAACACAGTGGCCTAGACCAGTTGCATGTCCCAGGACATCCATGCCAAAGTTGCCATTGGTAAGGACTTTATTCGGAGTGACACAGTGGTAGTGGGTACAGACTCGGGTGGAAAAGGGTATTTGCAAGTAGATCTAGATGGAAAACACACACACAACCAATCGGTT
>OMKZ01053277.1:0-18692 GCA_900302535.1 Neoniphon sammara
TAAAAAATAAATAAATAAATAATAATAATAATAATAATAATAATAATAATAATAATAATAATAATAATAATAATAATAATAATAATAATAATAATAAAATAACCCAAGTACTACAAATACTGAATTATTCAGTTAAATCGGATGTCACTCTGGATTTTTATGTCTGTATTAAAACAACAGTGATGTTTTTTTTCTTTATTCTGTTCATTCTACCTCCAATTCAAGTGAGACATAGGGAAATGAGCCTGAAAAATACTGCACTGTAACTCATAATCTGGCTAACTTTTCAAGGTGATGCAGACATGACGGTATCCGGCTCCTGCTCTCCAGTCTCCATAACAGACTCCCCGACTCTCTGCAAGTGTATACTTTTAGTTCTGCTGTTCAGAAGAGGGAGCAGAGGGAAAATTGATCCACAGGCTATTCTTGAAAATATGTATGAGTGATGTCCCTAGTCTCTCTCTCTCTCTCTCTCTCTCTCTCTCTCTCTCTCATTACTCAGTCTGAGGTACCGACTTCCATAATCCTAGAAGGTTTAGTGCTGCTGTGTTGTGATTGGTTAGACATTACATCAGGGTGATGTAATACTCTTAGGACTGGCTAGTGTGTCGGGCACGGGGAGGGAGGCAGGGAGGAGGGGATGCTGGGTGGGCTGGGTACCGAGCAAGCAGAGAGGGTTTTGGGAAGAGGAGGGGGCCTTATTGAGCAAAAGAACTGTGCCTCTCTCTCCCTCTCTCTCTCTCTCTCTCTCTCTCCCTCTTTCTCTCTCTCTCTCTCTCTAGCCTGCAGCCAGTGAGTGTGCATGTGCGGCCGCCACAGAAAGCCTCTAATCCCAAAGCACACAGCGGTGCTTTGGAGAAGGAGGGAAATAATCAAGACTGTTTCCATAGGCCCCCATCTAAAGGCTGAAGATAAGCTTTGCTGTGCATGCTGCCGTGTGTACTGGTAGCAGCTGTGTGTATGGGGATACACACACAAAGCAGAAATGGGATTTTTTGGGGGGCTGAAATTCAATCATTAATTGTAAATAGACAGAGGAGAGGAAGATGATTGTTTGGCAAGGACAGAAAATGCCAAGGCGTTTGCTGTTTGTGCATAATGACTCGTAGCCAATTTCTCACTTCAGTGCAAGGTGCTTTTTCATGGATCTAAAGGTGTTATACCATATCTGTGACTTGAGATGAGGTTTGTGAACAGCAATGCCCAGGGCACCACTAATGTGTTTTCATCTGATTGGTTTCATGCCAGGGTAGACAATGCTTTGAAGAGCTAAAACATACAAGTGTTAGCACCAAAATGAGACATCCAAACCGATGCATCTAAATGAATTGACAGCACATATATAGATATGAACAAATAATGGTCTTTTTAGAGGATAAAGTAAGCCTCAAGTGTCATGTGTGTCTTCAAAAGACATATGAGATATACTGTATGTCAAGTTGATTGGGTAAACAAAATATCTGGGATTGCAGTAGTTTAATTGTCTAATCATCAGTTTGTGTCTTAGAAGTCTAATACCATTCCTCCAATATTGAGAAAATAGTTAAATTGATGCCATTTAAAAATAAATAAATAAATGAACAATTAAGTAAATAAATAAACTCATAAATAAATGAATAAAGAAAGAAAGAAAGAAAGAAAGAAAGAAATCGATTAATTAATAAAAAAATAATAGTTAACCAAAATGGGGTCTTTTATAGGATATAGCCTGATATGGCTGCAGATTACAAAATCAGACGACTGCAGTTGAGGACATTTTATTTTACCAATCATCTTGACAGTTAACGTGAAGGGACAACACCAAAGTTCACAACAGATCAAGGGCACATAAATCAGAACATCTGACAAAGTCATGATCTCCGAAATCAAATATTAGGAGAGCAGATTAAAATGGCCCTCCAAAAACTGGAGTTCATACTATTGCGGTGAGATGCATCCAAATAAACGTCACACCCTGGGACTGTCATTTGGCCCTAAGGCATTATGGATGTCTTCCATCATCCCCCATCCGTGAATTTATTTGGAAGAGAAATTGCTCTCTATCGCCCAAACTGACAGATAATGAATTCAGTGCTGAGGCAACTACGGGTCTATAAGTATGGCAAAATACAGTCTTCATTTGGTATACTGTAAGTAAAAAAAGTGAAGGTATTTTTTGAGCCAGCAAGAGTGCTTGTTTTTAATATAGTGTCTCTGTGAAATAGGATTGGAGAGGAAAATAAGCCTCAGGAGACCTATTGAATTTTTTGAGCCAACTGGGGAACGAGAGACTTTGAAGCAAATTTGCCAGCCAAAATTAGCGATGAGATGTTAACAGAAGATTGCTTGAAAGCCTGACAGAACTCATTTGCAAAAAAAAAAAAAAAAAAGTTCTCAAAAAACCTCTATAAAACAATTTAAGGTCACAGGTTGCCCTGAGTTACAATTCATTCCCTCATCTCTGTTAACTTATGAAGCCACAGAAAACATGAGCAAGATCCTCTTTTAGAGTGTAACCCATTTACTCGGTGTCATTTTGAGAGTCCTTCTGAAGTGGATAGTAGTGTAATGTTTATTTCATTAACATCTATCTGACTTCCTGTTGACATGCAAACTCTATTTGCTGTCAAAACTGACACAAACCTCTGAGGTATTATGAAAGCAAAGTCGGACAGCTTTTGAAGAAAAGTGGGAAAAAAAGAAAAAATACCTGAATGACAACTTGACAGAATGAAAGACTGCCATTTCTTATTTTGCTTCAGGCTAGGAATGGAAACTAGGTAATGACTACAATGATTGCACGCAGACAGATACACATATGCGTGCACACACACTGACACTCACTGATGCACGTGCACACACACACACACACACACACACACACAGTTAACTGTCACTGGTTAGGTCACAGAGTGTAGAATGTCTCGAGAGATCGCTGGTCTAATTCTAACAGCAGCAGTCTGGCTTTGGGTCACCAAAGCAACACAGGGAAACTGCCTGCTGCAGTCTGCGCTGAAAAGCCCTGTCGATATCTGAATTAAAGTGCAATTTTAGTATTTTTGAAGTTAGGCTGTATTTATGATTTCTGTACCATTCTGTCTATTGGTAAATACAAACATTTTGCTGATTGTGCTAGTATTGAGAAACTTACTGCTAAAAATCAAGCTCCAATTGGACTATATGGGGCAACTGAGTCATCAGCAAAGTAGCACTGAAAGACATCAATAAATATCTTTTTTGGATTCAAAGTGTTCAGTCTTTAGTAGCCTTGCTGCTACAGGTTGTTTCTCCGCTGCTACCCTTCGCCTCGTTGCTTCTCTCTACTTGCTCTGTAATGTATGTATCTTCAGATCAATCAATTTTCTATTTAACAGTAAAAACCAAAAGTTATAAAACCATTTTCAACTGTTGACCAGTAAAATGGAAAAGCAAGTTCACTGCTTGATGCCTTTAGTGAAACTCAAAGCTAGGCAATCTTTTCTCTATTGAGAAAAGTAAACCAGAGAAGCCACTTTAACTAGCTTTTTGTTTTACTGTTGATAAATTAAAATAAATCTCTCTCTCTCTACTATCATCTATCTCTATCTATCTATCTATCTATCTGTATATATTAATCTAAAGGTACACGCATTCTCTGTCCACATCCATGTGTTGCAGTTCCAAATCACTGTAACTGGTTCATGTAGCCTAGAAAGAAGAAGAAAATCAAAATAGTCCTCATTGACTGCAAAATCTGGCTGTCAGCCATTTTACCAAGAACAAGAAAAAAATATTTTTTCTTGTTTTCTTCTTGAGAAAAAAAAATGAGTAGCCAACTATAATCACATGACACATTATAACATCTTATAACGGACTTTCTAAAGGAACAGAAGATTCATTCTGTGCAGACTGCTATTTCATGGGATATTGCTTTGAAAGGGACGTGAGGGCAAGGACCCATGAAAACAGCCAGGGAAGTTTCAGCTTTTTCTTTGTTTTAATTGGTAAAACGAATGACAATGGCTACCCACGTTCCAGATTTTTAAATCCACGAGGACCATTTTTATTTTCTTGGCCGACATTGTTAAGGCTACATGAACTGGAGTATGACGATTTGAAGCTGCAACAGATGGACGAGGACAGAGCAAGGAGAGAGAATCAGAGAGGTAGAGGGAAGCAGAGGAGACACAGCCTGTAAGACTAATGGACAAAAGACTGAGCATTTTCAGTCCAAAAAGGATATTTATGGGTGTTTCTCAATGCTACTTTGCTGACTCTTTGCCCATATAGTTCAATTAGAGTCCAGTCTATAGGGGTAAATTTGTCAATACTAACGCAATCAGCGACATCATGAAACACCATGGTAGAGAAGTCAGAAATATAGCTCAACTTCAAAGCTAACAGCATTGTCCTTTAAGTAAGTGTGTGTGTATGTGTGTGTATGTGTGAGTGTATTAGACAGACAAACTGATAGGCAGTCATATGTGTGTGTCTCCCTGTCTCCACACTGCTCCCTCTCACTGACTGTGATCTCCATTTTTGTCTGAACTGTCAACACGGGTCTTTGTGAACCCTGCTCTCCACCAGCCAGCCTGTCTGCGCTCCTCTGTGATAGCCCATCCTTGGCTGTATTGCAACATGTTGTAACGCATCTCCCTCTGCGCTCGGGTCTCTGTGTTTATGCCCTGCCTGTGTCGTCTGCACTGTTATACGGCTGTCTGGAGCGCGCCGCTCTCCTCTCGCTGTGACAGAGGTCAGCGAGTGCTCAGAGACCGGCTGACGTCATGCTGCTGCAACCCCGCAGACACACCAGCAGGCAGGCATACGGACAGGCCGACCGACAAACCAACAGGCAGACTGGGTATATTTATAGACTCTCCGCTTATGCATCCTCGCAGCAAGCAGCATGGCCAGATACGCCCTGAAGGCAGAGCCATGCTGAATATGATGTATTTATTGTGCGGCATCCACTTCTCTGTGCTCCACAAACATTTAAATGACTCTCCTGCCAAGAATGGAGGGATCGGGCATTGAAGTCCAACGCTCACTTAAATCACTCTCCATTTCACACCTTCTGAAAAGGTGTGCCTGTTGGAATTGCCATCTCCCACGGTTAATGAACACATTGTGCTACACATCAGCTAATAACACAGAGAGGATGTGCGCTTAGCAGAATGCTTTACACCATTACTTATCTAATAAACTGTAGGAGGCAACTGCCATTAGCACTGGCGCTGATGCTGATATTCACCTCCCACTAGCGGGCCCCTGCAAGCTAATCTGCCGTACACTGTATGCAAATATGAAACTGTTACTGTCAGGATGCAGTTTAATTCCACATTATTCTCCGGGTAGTGGGCCAATCAGGTTGACTTTGAAATGGATTGTGGGTGATTAGCTGAGAATGCTGGGAGAATGCCGAGGTCTCTCTGGTGAACCCCGCAGCTGGTGCCGGAGTCAGCGGAGCAACGATCCAGGTAATTAATTCTTTGACAAGCATCAGTGATTTGGAAAATCAGTAAGAATGGCAGACGCTGATCAAAAGGGAAACACGTGGAGAGATGTTTAAACAGTGGGCGTTGGAGGCGTCAGTCACGCAGCGGCCCAGACGCAGGGCCCAGAGCCCAAACACCAAACACCACAATGCACTGAGCTGACTATCAAACAACAGCAGGCTGGGGGATACCTGGTGTGTTTCGGCTACACACTCAGGTATATATGAACATTAACAGGTTCAATTAGTTAACCAGCACACACATACACACATGAACACACATATGCACATACACCCAGATTTATGCCTATATGTATCTATCTATAAACCTGCATGCATGCACACACAGACACAGTATTACACTGCACTCAACATGTACAGTAAACAATTCATGTACATGAACTCAATACAAAAATAGAGATAAACCACACATGTATATTCCACTCACAAACCCATGCCTAGTACAAACACTATGGAAATAAACCCCAGAGACACAACTCAATATACACACATGGACATGTGGTAGAGATCAATTCATTTTCAGTATTTATTATACATATTGCACTAAGCCTATATCTGTTGTATGAAATGCAAACAATGGCACGATATTCATGGGCATGAGATCACATAGATGCAGGCACACACACATGGCACTCTTCATAAGTACACAAGAGGTTGGGGTGACGTTACTGCCATAGCCTTGATTAAATCATGTGTATATCCTTTATTTGATTGTATGGAGAAGGAGAAAAAACACACAAGCGGAAAAACCATAATGAAACATCATTGGTGCTGCTATTACAGACACACTGTCCAGAATACAAATTCCCCGTGCAGGTATTTGTTTTCATCCATCAGTATTCATTATGCGAGCGAATGTATCATTGGAGTGTAGCTATTGATCCTGTATTAAATCTCATTGTTATATTCCTATTCAGCGCCGAGCCAGGTGAGGAACAAAGAAGGGTGACCAAATGTCATGGTGACAACATGCAACATTGTCAAAGGTAGCTTTATCGATCAGGATAGACAGAGAGAGAGGGGAGATATTTCAGAAGGACCCCAACCGTCTGACATTTTAGAAAAGCTGTCCTTTCTATTTTGTCACCGTCTATTGTTGCGCACAAAGAGCATAGATACCTTGACTGAAGCAATTTGAGCTATGGCCTTCGCACCCAGCAGAGCCGGTGAGCAAGTTCACCTGTAGGCGAGCAAAAAGGGGGGAATATTGTTCATTATATTTATCAGTGGTTATTTTACAATTCACATGCTGTGTGTCTCTGAAGGTGCACTAAGCATTCTGCTGATATCTCACGTTGACATTTTAAAGGCCTCGCTGTCAAACCTTGTCAGCGGTTAATCTGAAACACACAGTGGATGCAGTCTCTGGTTTGGTAAGGGTCCAATTAGCTTGCCAGCCATGTACAGCATTTCTTCAGACAACTTAGATGACTCAGAAACGTCCCCAGTGGGACTCCCCTTCTTTTCTTTTACCGCTCAGATCCAAATGAAAGCGAGCGCTCTGAGGACCGTGCGAGCACAATGAAGCGCACGGAAGCACGTGAAAGCGGATGACTAAATGAGTGTTGTCGTATCAAAGTTGAACTGCCACCAAACATGTCAGATCGGAGCACAACACAATGAGGGCAGGCCAGCGCTGCGCCGTGTCAGCCAGGGATGAAGCCGGCGGCTTGGCGCTACACGCAGGTCAAGAAGGTGTGGAAGTTGCTGGCAAAGCTTAACAGTGCTCTCTCGCTCTCTCTCTCTCTCTCTCTGTCTTTCTCTCTGACTCACTCAGGTAATTAGCACAGACTTGCATTTTCCCTGTGTATGGCTTGAAGCGTCTTGTGTTAAAGCAGTCCAGATCAAAACAGCATGTCATACCGCATTATCTTTAACACCGCTCCACAGCAACAGCCCAGCTCTCCGGTCAGCTCTGCTCTTCCTCCGCTTCCCTGGATGTTTATCTGTTGCTAGGAGTGGAAAATCTCCACGCTCATTGTTTTGCACCAGGGGGACCCGGAGACCGGATTAAGTAGATCTCCTGATCTATGGGATGACCTTACATTGTAAGACTCCAACAGGAAGAGCATTAACTCCAACTCTCCACACAAGTCCCTCTTTCCATTCAGCATAATGCAGTCCAAGACCATATTAATCAGGGCTACTATAGACAAGATCTTGTTGTCATCATGGAAGAAGGGATCAGGGGAGAGAGAGAGAGAGAGAGAGAGAGAGAGAGAGAGATATTGGGGAAAGTTTGACAGTAATGTCTAGGGGGTAGGTACAGTAAACGGTGCGGCAGAAACTTTGAGTGAAAACCTTGCACAGCAATAAAGTGATATACACATGAATAATGCAGGAGCATTTAGTTCAGTGCTTAGGCAGTGGGGGAATCAGATGTCCCTGGTGCCCTGAAGGATTCCAGTCTACTGAGCCAGCGTCTCTGGTCGAGAATAGACCAACACAGACCCAAAGGAGAATCCCAGTGCTCCACACTGTCCTGCCAAGACACACACACACACACTAGTTTGGGCAATTTTGCATACACATATTGAGGCATACACATGACAAACATCATACATACACAGACATACACAATATACAACCGTTACCCCTACCTGATTGTGCACACGTACACATGCACACACACGTACACACACTTAAACGTCCAGTGTTTATTTTGAGTTTGTAAGGGAACATTAGCCTCATGAGGGAGCTAATTTGCTGTATTGGATGTCCTTGCATCTGTGTGTCCACTAAGCCAGCAATTGCTGTTACACAATCAAATTAGATCGTATTTGCTAATGATGACAACACACGGTTTTATCACACCTCTCAGTTCCCAAGATGGCTAAATGTGTGTATAAAGCTCTGAATAATTGCAGAAACATCAGCACAGCGTTGGCTTTACTTTTAGGCAAGACTTGTGGGATTTGGGGTTTAAAAATAAGTCGGAGGCAATGAGCAAGCGAGGGACCGAGGAAGCGAGTAGGCGAGTGTTTGAGTGTTAATTTCACAGAACTGCTGAGAAGATTTCATTTTGTAGTCTCAGCTGCCCAAAGAATCAACTAATGACTAATTAATTACCGCACATACCCAAATCAAATCGTCTGCTTCTCCTTGCCATGCACATTCACTCTGGCTGTCATTCAACTTCTTCCCTCGCAGATCCAAACGAAGCACATTTCTGAAGTGCAGTGATGTCATCCTTTTTGGAAGTTTGTTTTCAAAGGAGCAACTCACACACACGCACACACACTCTCCAAGCATATCCCATAACATCACTCCCTTCATTCATGTGGTTGCAAACATTTTTTTCTGCTGTCTCCTCGCTTCTCTGTCAGCCTTTGGGCATATGGCTTTTGTGCTGCGGCGTGCGCGTGTGCGTATGTTGACACTGCCACTATTTACCAGCTTTGCCTCCGCGTTAAACCTTTTGATTTCCATTCAGCCAATGTAAATGAAGCCAGGAGAGCGTCGCCTCGGTAACATATGCAGCTCCTCATTTGCTGTCAGGGCTAGTGAGCTGGGGACAGAGGCGGGGCCGCTCTTCACATGGGAATAGTAATTCACCAATCAGCGAGGTGACATGCTCGGCGAAAGAAGGGAGAGCCGCACGGCGCTGACAGGGACATCAGTTTCACGAAACATTTCCTCCTCTGCACCTGAAAGCACGGCATAATCACGAGCAGGGGCGATGCACCATGAAATGGAATGGGCGCCCAGATCCGGGGGAGCGGACACAGTGCCGTGTCCACAGAAATGAGGGTCATTCTTTACCCAGAGATGCCCGTGTCAGTAGAAAAGGCCCCGCAGGCCCGGGTGAGATAGGCACACATGCAGGCAGCTTCATGATACCAGTCCATGTCAAGCTTTCATTTTGATTTTGGTGATGCAGACATGTGTCGCTTTAATATAATGAATTCCCGGAAATAGTTTGGATATCAAGCAATCAATAATTAATGTCAATAAATAGCACTCATGTCAATTAAAGTGTGTTTTCTCCATAGCGTATCACAGAAATGCATGTTATTTCCCCATGGATGTTTTCCCCCCCTTTTGCTGTATGTTTATATATTGAACTCAGATCATTATAAATAGAAAGCTTTGTTGAATCAGATGGCAGACCATATCTGGCTGTTTTCATATGACCCTATGCAATCCCCACATGTCCATGAAGTGCCTAGCAAGTATGTTTATGTGGGCATTAGCCTCAGTATTTCTAAAATCCCCTGTAGGTTCTGTATATTGTCAGACACATTTGAGCTTGTAGAGGAACAAATGTGTGCCAAGTGAGATAAGAGACGACTGCTGCTAATAGACTTTGCTCCCAAAGAAAGTTCAGCCAAACCAAAAAGGGAAAAAAAATAAAATAAATAAATTAAAAAAAGGGGAAAAAATGATCTGAATCCTCAAACTAGTGCCTTTCTCTATCTGCCAGATGTATCAATGCTCCTCCAAGCAATCAAGAAGTAATTCCCTTTATCGGCCAACATGAATATTAAAGTTTGGTGCTGGAGGGATCGAGGGTATAAACATCGCCGTCTCCAGCACCTGTCAGGGACTGGGGTGGATGGTTGATGAGGTAGATGAGTGGCTCACAGTGCAATAGCATGGCTGTAAAGATACCAGCGCTGACATCGGCCAGAGCTGAAGAGCGAGAATGCTGATTAGTTTAGTGGGAACGATTAGCATCTCTGTCTTCGGGTCCCTGTCATCCGACACATGTAAATTTAAACCAGCACGACAACAGCAGACCATCACATTAATGTTGTTTACACTCAATGCAAATGAAGAGTAAACAAACAAATATCTGAATACAGAGGGATCGGGGGGTGGGGGGTGGGGGGTTCCCCAGACTGAAGACCTTTAACGCATATGCAAATGGGCGTTCTCGTGGCACGCATCTAGCAGGAAATTAAGACGGAGAGGCGCGGAATTACAGAGCAGTATGGAAATGTGCAGATGTGTGGATATGCAACGCTGCTTCATTATGACCGGAAAAACGGCCCGCGTTAATATTCAAACATCTTGATAAACAAAAGACACAAATGAAGACAGTCTCCTGAGGACTGCGACAGAGCGCTGATGATCTTAACGCTCGCCAAACAACATCCAACTCCAATACGAAATTCATCTCTGGGCATTGCACATTAGAGACACACACACACACACACTCATGCACACACACACACACACACACAACCTGCGCTGAATAAACAAAGAGCAGAACACGCTGGAACATTTAATGTGTATCTGGGGTCAAGTCTGGTAATGCACTTAGAAACAAGATGGCTGGCAGCGGTCATGAAAGCTATCGACACCTGCATATCATTTATCAAATTGGTCTGCAGCTGGCCAGGTCTTCAAAAGGTCCGCGCTCATTCTGACACAACCCTCATTCTGCTCATTTCTCAACTTCTACCAAACAACATAAAGATTTTTGGCTTTTCCTTGATAAATTGATCCTCTGACAGGGCTGAAATAGAAATGTCTCTCTCACTGTTACAAATGGGCTAAACAAGCAAATACACAAAATACAGGTTTTTCTTTTTATTTCTAATTTAACTTGTCTGGTTGCGTGCCGTCATCTCATCGTTGTCTGTGTTTACGAGAGTATTAGGGTCATCAGTGTGCCCACAGTCAATGGAGAGAGAGAGAGAGAGAGAGAGAGAGAGAGAGAGAGAGAGACGATCAAGCCAATTGTCCTTGTGTGGAGCACACTATACTGTTGACTTTGTCATGGTGCCATGTTGGATGGCGTCCACTCCATCATATCCATGCCCAGATGCTACAAGAGAGATAAATGGATTGTACAGAATGGGCTTGTCAGGGATCCCATATATTCACCCTGAATCTGTGGATAGTAGAACACAAATAGGCTTTTAAAGTGAAGTGATTTAGATTAGGTTTGTTTTTTTTTTTAGTCTCTTTTATTATGGATTGTTTTACACTGACATCAACTTGGCTCAGCCTGCAGGCATGTTTCTTGGAAACAAAGCAAAACTGCTGGCTGTATCAAATGATTTCAATGGCTTCAGAGGCCAGAAAATGTAACATTAGCTACCTATTTGAATGCTTAGCTCACGAGGAAGGGAATAAATGGAAATTGGAACGGTTCCTGAAACATCATTAGGATGACATGTCTCAAGTTGCCTCCCCTAGAAGTCGGTTTTACATAATCAGAAACTATGACAATTTGATGGAGCAGTGAAAATTACCATTAGATTTTACATATTGATTTCGAGGTATCCTTGTTTTTATGATAGCAATGATACACACTTGACTTTCTAATGAGTATTTTAAAGGCATGCAAATTGTTAATTTATAGCTAATGTGTTTTTGTTGTGGATTGGTCTATTCTCTGTTCGCTGTGCATTATCTGGGTTTATTGTCAACTGATTATTTTGTGGAATGACTCCCTCACAATAACACTACTGATGCATAAAGTCAAGATAAAAGCAATCTAAATATGAACATGCATGGTGGCTACGCTAAATGCACTCAACTAATGGTTTCATTATTCTATAATAAAGGTTTAATGTATATTCAAAATGCCTATTTAAACCAATTGTTTTGTTTGCATATATAGGGCTTGAAATGCTCTTCAGCGTCTTTTAAGCTGCAGGTTTTCATTAGCAGTATCATCACCATTCAGACAGGGTTTACGATTTAAAATACAGCTCTGACGGTGTCTACAACCTGAGCTCACCGTTCAGTAGAGGGTTAAAAAAGGAGATTAGTCAGCTTCCCGCCTCCTGCCCCAAAGCACACAATCACACACTCACACACCCTCCTCTACACCCCATGACCCTTTATATTTTTGAACCTCAGCCAGCTCTCTTCTTTAAGAGTCCAAATCCCGGTGGCTGCCAGTCAACTTCAAAGCGGTGGGGCCGTGGCTGTCTTTCTTAACCTCCAAATCTGGCTGGTCTTGTTACAGCTGTGCTGCGGGGACAGAGTGGGCAGTGTTTGCATTTGTGTGTTTGTGTGTGTGTGTGTGTGTGTGCCTGTGTGGACAGAGTGGGCAGTGTGCTGGGTCTGCTGATTAACCCCTGGGCCAGGGCTGCTCTCCTCAGCCAGACGGATCAGCTTTCGCCAGTCCCGGCCCCTGTAACGGGAGCCTGCTCCAACAAGCCACTTCAAAGATACAGGGCCAGCAGGAATGTCAGGTTTAGAACTGGGGGAGAGAGAGAGAGAGAGAGGAGAGAGCTGAGAGAGAGAGAGAGAGAGAGAGAGAGAGAGAGCGTGAATTTGCTCACTTTGAGAATGTAAGGGGGGAGGGCGGTCTCACTTTCTGGTCAGCAGCAGGACGTCAGCCCTATCCGGACCTTACTTGCTCAAGCGCTTCCTTTTTTTCATTTGCAGCAGAGTGAAGTTGTTTTAATTTAATTTGGCTGCAAAGCAAAAAGCCCTCGGGGTTGTTTGGCCTGTGTCTCGATCAGCCATGCCTCTTTAGAGGCAGGCAGCATGTGCGCGGAGGCTTTTCCACCGCTGCTGCACGGCTATGCCTCATCCTCTCTTTGACCTCTGTGGGCCATAGGAAATCTATCATAGCTGACACATTTTTTTGGTCAGCTTTGCGAAAAATCAAACTACGTTGCAGCCATGAAAAATGATGTAGTTCTACAAGTTGCAGTGAATTCACCTCATTATATCACTACAGTAAGGAAAGTGGAAAGCTGAGATTTTTTAGATCAGGGAAGCATTGGTCATTGGATCTGGTGTACGGAGAGAGATGGGAAGAGGATGAAGGCATCTTACTGACAGCGTGGAAATTATGAAATCAGTTCTAGATCAATTGCTGTTCAACACGTGTGCCTCTTGCTTCTAATCTACCCCTTTGATGACCTTTGACGCCAATGATAGTGGGTCTACGTTCAGACAGAGGTGTGTGCATCATTTGTGTATATGTATGCCACATTAAAGGTGCACTATGCAAAAGTGCAGAGGGTTGATATAAGTGCGGACCATTTAGACTCAACTGAAAAGAAACAACAACATAGAATAAGCATGTAATTTATCAGTGAGTCAGGGCAATGAAACTCAGATGACATGCAACATTTCCATGTTATTTTTGTCAGTTGAGGCAAAACGTTCCCTCACTTAAATCAACCAGAAATTTTGCGTAATGCACCTTTAAGAACTTTGATCAAGATCGATGCTCTATCTCAGATGAAGCCTTACCAGTTCTGTATTATCTGGCTGTTTGTTATGCTTCATGCTTGAAGTGAAGAAGCCATCTTGTTTGGTTGATCAAAAGATCAACATGTTACATTCAGTTTGGGTGCCTGTAGAAACATGAATATAAAACCAGAACCCAGAATATATTCCTCTGTAAATCCATATAAAATCTGTGTGCATGCATGTAAGCCCTACCAATTGTTGTAGCTACAATATATAAAAATAAGAAAACAGATCATTGATTTTGTGCTCCAAAAAAAAAAGACATCATGACAGCTACCTCATCACACTGAGAACTTTCCAGTACTGTGAACATGCACAGTGTAGTATGTTGAGGCATGAGCAGCATAGGCATGAGTATGAGTAGCATAACTCAATAAACAGAACAGCATGTGGTCTGACAGGATAAAACAAATCCAACGCACTTTGAAGATGAGCTACAAATCCTTCCTTGAAGTTTTATTTGTGCACGCGTGTGTGTTCAAAGCGTGTTTGCGTGTGATCACGATTAATTTTGCAACGGGACACACCCACACAAATGTGGTGTCATGAGATTCCTTGAAGTCACACGGAAGAATACCCAGCGGAGGTTAGGTTGCCGCGGCAGAGGAGCCGGGCTGAGCTGTTCCGTCGATCACCCAACACTGCGCTGCCTTTTGTGGCTTGGAGACAATGGGCCGCTGGTGGGGAGAGAGACAGGCAACCTGAACCTGACACAGGAAGCTCTTAAAGCTACACAAAACAAACTGCTGAGCTCTGGCATTTCCCCCCGTGCTGAAAGACTATCTCCACTGTCATTAAAGGTGAACTCAATCGTCTAATCTCCTCCAAAGTCACTGAGCAACCACCACTATCATCCCCTTCCCCTCCTCCTTCTCTCCCTTTCTGCTTCCTCCTTCATTTCTTTTTCTTTCTCACCGTCTGCCCCCTCTCTTCTCACTCCCTTCTCTAGGTGGAGACCATCAGTGAAATGCCATCAGATCTCTTGGGGGTTAGAGGTCATAGGACAAAAATGTTCTGTTGGAGGTGCTGTGTGGCCGTCTGAAAGGAAGGCCTGTGTGTTTTGTTTTGCTTAGATTGATTGGAGGTGGTTCAGGGGAAGTGTGAGGCAATGCATTGTTGAGGGCTTGCGCTCAAAAACAGGGCTTCGGTTAAAGTTCATCCATATTCACCCAGAGACGTTGGCGAAGACCCTTCATTATTTGGCTCTTTGTGCGAAAGCGACTGCTTAAATAGATTTCATGCATGTATATTGCTCAACCTTGCAGAAGATTGGCATGCCACTCAAAATTTGTGAAGCAACAATGGTAGAATGTATGTTTTTATGTTTCAGGTCCTCAGCAGGTAATCAATACCATGCCAAGATGAGAGAGGTAAATAGTGTTTATGTGACGTGATGTGAAAAACAACGCCAGAGACTAACAGCAAACAAACAGAAAGCCATCCAGCCATCCCCACTGACAATCTAATGAAAACCCTGGGAATGGACATGCACATTTGCACATACAAACACATTACATTCTGTGTTACCACAATACATATCATTTTTGATGTCATCCACATTTGGCTAAGGCCATTTGCACCTCACGCATAATATGCTGCCAGCTATACAAATAGCACTGTTTGGAATTCAATTATCTTTTGCCTCTTTCGATTTTTTTTTTTTTTTATTCAGGCACTCTGAAAGGGCCTCTCTCTCCTCTCTCCCAGTGCCATCATTGAACAGGGATGGAAAAATGGTATTCACCCCTCCTATTATCCCATCAAATCTGCCTGGCCGCTGTGCATACCGGCTCATTACCTTGGTGAAAAAGCCACCTTAACCTCCATTACAAGTTGGCCCTGTAATTAATGACTTTTTAAGCTATTGAACCAAAAGCAATTAGGTTATAAAGAAGGGCTTGTTGGGTAACATGAATACCTTTCCTTTATTAGTCACATCCTTGAAGAGGAGATGCTAACCAAATGTGACAGTCATTGGAATTAAGATGCTAATGTTTCCAGTTATTTGAACTTGTCAATCAACCTTTGCTCATTGTTATGGGGAGGATACACAAAAACAAATCTGGAGTTCAATGTTATTTGAAGGTTGAGGCTTTTCAGTACAGTTGTGTGTATGTACGTATGGGTGTATACATGCTTGTGTGTATGCATGTGTTTCGGTGCTTGCGTGTGCCCATGCACGTAAAACGGAATAAAGCAAACCAGATACGGCCTATTCCATCAGCGCAGTATGCGGAGCGCAGATAAGACTTCATACAACACATTTGCTCTGTATTTGTTTTAGACTTTATCGCGTGTTCCAGTGTAGGTAGACACAGGCGAGACATGTGGTCTACATTCTAATGCCTATAAGGGTCAGCTCAGCGGTCAACCAGCACATTACTCTATGTCCACACAGGACAGGTTAGAACGCACAAGAGTAATGCCGCGGCTCATCCAAAAGGTCATCTGTGGATATTAATGTGTAACTTTAACTGAACCTGCATGAGGAACAGCCAAACCTCCTTTCGCATGAGCAGGAGGACATGATGTACTGAGCAAAGGGATAAATATGCCTGCAGGACGCAATGCAAAGTTTATTTAGGTCATTTCAAGCCAACCCTGACTTTTCTGAAAGTAAATGAAGGCAGAATAACTCATTGATATTTTTGCTGCTAGTTTTGCTCCAGACAGTAATCGAAGGCCCTGGAATAATTAGTTGGGCTTTTGAAAAACTTCTTTTTTTCAGATTGATCCAGCCAAACGTTTCACTGCTCCTCATTATTCACCAACATGCAGCCTAGAAACGACTGCCTGAGAATAAATCTTATAACAGGCTAAAGTTCCTTAAATTGATTTTAGCCTTTTCCCCCATCGAAGTCATTGTAACAAAGATGTCAGGGATATAATTGCTGTAACTAGATGAAAAATCATTTCCTCTTTTTTTACAGCCCCAGGTGATGAACTTTGGTTTCTCCATGGCATTTGAAAGACACCTTGCCTGGAGCCATCTTGTCTGCTGGACACAAACACATATTAAGCTAAAACTAGCAGCAAAATTTGCATAGACTAATGATGTGTGTGTATACTGCATGTTGCCATTACTGTAAGTACTTAGCATATACTCTTATTTGGCAGCATAAACTAAACAAGTAACAGTGGACTTGATACATCCTCTTGGCAACAACATTGATTGCATTACACAGATCACATTAAACCAGAATTATAGCTCTTTAATAAAAAGTGATGATGATAATGATGATAAGGATGATATTTATGGTTACGCAATAGTTTATTTCACCTGGTCAAACAAATCAGTTCATACATCTCACTGAGTGCAGACTTTTAGCCATTCAAGCTCTCAAGTAGGTAATTGATTCAACCATGATTGCAGCAGCTATGAAGTCTTGCTGACTGTAGATGTTGTTCGCGTATGTGTGTGTGTGTGTGTGTGTGTGTGTGTGTGTGTGTGTGTGTGTGTGCATGTCTGTGTGTATTGAGCCATAGCACACTTCAGCCCCTAATAACCCCTACCAAGTTCAACTTACAGCAGCAGGAAAAAGTGAACGATTGATCAGCGTGGTCATTAAAAGGATACTTCAGCAGTCTTGTTTGGCCCTGCTCTTTGAAGTTTCCAAATATGGTTTTCATATATCAATAATTATCTGTATGCCAGGGTCAAATGTTCTTTAAGAATTCATTTTCTCTATGCCTTATTGATCAAGTATTATAATAACAAATGGAGTGAACAGCAGTGCATCATAAGTAATGTTTTGTGTTTTTCTTCCCTGGTATGAAAATGATAAGCAAATCCTCTGAATTATCAGCATGGATGACGACCATTCGCCTTTATAATTGACATTCTTCCAACGGCCAAATGCTTAAAATGCATTCCATGACTCTTCCGAAGCTCATTTCTTTTTCGCAGCAAATTTGTTTTAGAATTCATTATTTGCCATGAAATGTAAAAAGTCTTCTTCATTAGATAGTGTGAAATCCCTCCCTGTCTGCCTTTCCCTCTCTGAAGTCCAGCTAACCATGTTAATCCCACAGCTGCGAACTCCGTGGCATCTCCCCCAGTAGATTCGGAGACCTGCTGTCTAAATAATTGCCTCATTAGTGTGTGGCGCACAGGTATGGCATAAATGCAAACTTTAGACAAGTGTGTATGCAAATCCAATTGCATGTCCGACACTCTTTATTCATGTGATCAAAAATCAGCTGAATTATATTGGGGACCTCAGCCCTGAAATGGAAATTTAGGGATAACTAATGCATTTTCAATGAGGTGAATAGTGTGCAGGTTGTGTTTCAGAACAGATGATGTGCAAATAGTTGACAGCTTTCAAGTTTGGTGTCATTACTTTTTAGATATACATCCCTGAAAATTAATGATGCCAAAAAAAAAAAAAAAAAAAAAAAAAACAGCAAGCTGTCAACTATATGCAAGTGTCCATTCCCTGGTGAATTGGCTTTCCAAGAACCACAACAGAGAGCCCTCTGGTTGAGGAGAAATTGTTCATCAGTTTTAACAGGCTAAGATTGCTAGTAAGCTGTTCATACAGTGAAAAAAAGCAGAGATCACAGCTCACTGCAGCCTTTTAATTTGCATGCAGTCAAAGTGGTTTGATAAATATGCAACTGATAATGATTTGACACTTTATCTTTCCTTCATCACAGTCTCATATCATCTACCAGCTGTTCCCATTCATGAATCCCTCCACTTTTTGTGCTTGTTTCAATGGAACCATAGCGTGTCCTCTTTGAATACAGAATAGAACTGGACTCACATCTATTCAGTTTGCAGCAAATGCTACATGGTGCATAATGCATGGTGGGATTCAAGAGAACTGAATAATGTTATCTGCAGGACTTATTATTATTATAAGTATAGTCCAGTGGACATCTGTTGTTTCATCAACAATATGCTGGTGGTTCATCTGAACTTTGTAAAAGGTTACACAGCTTGAACACAAGAAATCCCCATTGAAACTGTGGTGTTATCTCTCCTAACTAGCAGAAATTTTCACATTTTAATAAAAAATTCAAAAGATCTGATGGCAAAATATGG
>OMKZ01053278.1:0-20634 GCA_900302535.1 Neoniphon sammara
TATATTTTCTAATGACTTTTGCCAAAATTTTGCTGAATAAAATTAAATTTGAGAATTGAATAGCTATGAGCTTGCATGGGTAAGAACAAGCCAGTTAGGGCAGCAACATCTTAAGCAGACAGATAGGCCTGAGCTGATGAAAGTCATAGTCGTAGTCAGATCCATATCTGGAAGCTTTGCCACAGAGACGGCCAGGGAGTCTCATTTGATGCCAATACACATTGACAGGCAAACATCCATAAAGAAATACCTTTCCTCAAGCTATCTTTCGTCTATTATCAGTATGTGCATTTGATCTGAAGTGAGATGAAATGCTTACAGCAGCGCTTAGCAGCACTGGAGGAACAGAGCAGTAAACGCAGAGCAGATGGACAATGCATCAGTATGTAAGTAGCCAATTATAGTCACTTCTGCTTTTGCTTTTTTTGTATTTTATCAGTTTCGTTAGCCCATTCTATAGGCTACATCTTAAAGCCAGGCAGCCAGCCAGTCATAAACGCTCACGCCTGCATAGTTGTAAAAAAACAAACAGGCTCACCTCTAACTGACATCCCACTCTACCTTAACAAGAAGCACACTGCAGTTATTATACAGGTTAAGGAAGTAATTTGAATGGCATTGTGTAGAATTGAAAATGGTTTGCCATGTCACCTTGAAAGTGCATAGAATTTTTTTATTGTTAAATAAAAGCGGTGTGGTAGTCATGTTGTCTTATCTGCATTAACGCTGCCCTCCTGATTCCACTGCAGCAGTCAGTCTGTTCCTCCCATTTTCACTGGCATGGCTCGTTATTTACCTCCAACTTGACAGGGTCTGCTGGCCTTGTGAGTCATCTCGTCTTTGGAGAACATCTTTTGATTGGCTGGCTTGGTGACGCGGCAGATGGAGCCGAGACTGAATGGAATGTGAACTGAATGTGGCTGTTCTCTGTAAAGGCTTTTCAGGCCGTCAGCTCATGTTTTTGTCCTTCACATCCTTAAAGAGGCCAGACAGACAGTGTTAATTAAAAGACAGCAAGGATATTTTACTAACTAATCAGCAGCTGTGCTAACAGTCATTCCTAAGAATGTTTGACAGCATAAGCAGATGACAAAATAAGTCTTCTGGATCCGCCAGGTTCTGATGTTTTTAATGTTTGGCCAAAAGTCTGAGAGTAATTTTTCTTAGGTGGAAGGTGTTCAACTCTATAGAGTAGCGTTATACACTACAATAGACCTTGCTCACCAAATATTGACTGATGCACATGTGCCAAATGTTCATATCAAAATGTCTGGTTATAACTGCAGTGCATAATCAGTATTTTTGCTGCTGAATATTTCCATCGCCACATTGAGTTCTGCCTAGCTAATATCGAATTTATTAAAGGAATACTCAAATTTCTGGGGCAAAATACCCTTTTTCCAACTGACCCAGACTAAGACAAGATGTTCTGTCAAAGTAAAAAAAATAAACCTCACAGCAACTCCGAAGCTGTCTTATTTACACAATGTATTGTGTATTTGAAATACAAGTCTTGGAAATTTTTTTTTTTTTATATGAGAGTCATTTTAGGAGAAGTTAGATGGCAGGAACTGTAACCGCTCAACACATATGTTCAGTAGTTATAGTTCTAACTTCTCCTAAAACGATTCATTAAAAAAAAAGACGTGTATTTCAACTACACATGATACAACCCAACTAACCCTAATTGTAATCTTAACTCTAAATCTTTCCTTTGTGAGTACCACCCAAAATGTCCTCACAACTACAGATGTACTCACAGAACAGGTAGTTTGTCAATAGTTGGCCCACACACACAAGAGCCAATTACTGTTCGGCTCTGGGCTTCCAACTGCCACTGAGTTGTTACACTGCAGTGTATTAGTGCCATTTGTTTTCTCCCTTTCTCTTAAAGAACTTCCATTTATTTAATTCAGCTCAGGGTTTTTTTTTTCTGGGAAGAATTTTAGCCAGCTAGTGTAGAAAGTCTCTCCCTGTCTGGCCCTCTCTCTTTGTCACTGCCTCTCTTTTTCTGTTTCATTGCTCACACTTACTCTCACCTGCTGTCCCACTGTGTATGTCCCTCACCGTCATGCTGTCTTATTTTCTCTTGCTTATCTGTAGCTCTCACTCTCCAACGTTTGCGCTCTTTCTCACTCTGTTTCTCTGTCTTTGCCAACTTTCCTTATCATTCAATCAAGCCACGCTGACAGTTGAGGCTTCATCCCTACATCTTCTTCCTCCTCCTCCTCCTCCAGCCCAAGGTCCTTTCCTCCTGGGTAAAAGACAAATGACCACCAGTTACACCGAGCACTGGTCTTGCATCATTGATAATGCAGAGCTTGCATGCATTGTGTAAATAAGACAGCTTCAGAATTGCTGTAAGATTTATTTTTTTCTCACTTTGATATAGCTAGGCTAATGACTCCTTTAGACTTCAAGTCTTTATGCTAAGCTAACACAAAATGTAACCGAAGCAGTGGACGTACAGAGGTGCAAATGGTATCGAACATCTTGTCTCAGTCTAGGTAAGTTGGAAGATGGGTATTTTGCCCAAAAAGTTAGGCAAAATACATTGGAGTATTCCTTTAAGTATTGTTAATCTGCCTTGCAAAACCATTAAACTGGTTTGTTCCTTGTTGGTACCAGGACACTGCAGGGCCAAGAAGAGTGAGAGAATCAAGGAACAGAGAAGTAGGAAGGGAATGTGAAAGATGCAGGAGATCTTAGAAATGATACTGCAGTATTGGTGTGTGTTAGCAGCAGGCATGACTGATTATCTTTAGTCTCTTTGGAGAAGTTCCTTGGATGTCAGTTAAATGGAAGAGGTGTTGAAGAAACTTCTCTCTTGGTCCAGATAGCTGCAAAGCTAAAAACTCTGCAGTATGACAAGGGACGTGTCTTAAATTCATAAATATCTATATCAGCTGAGAGCTACATCCCACAGCAGTATCATCCATATGTGTCAGTGTGTCAGGTGAGTGTATATTTTGTAAGTGCACATTTCTAAATAGTTCCAGGTAATTCTGAAGGTCAGAAGAGACACATCATGAAAGAGGCTCAGAGTGACCCCAGTGGTAAACTGCTAAACTAGACAGGCTCTTTGTGTGACAGGATACTAAACATGAACACAAAGAGGAGAATAGGATCAAAGGAAAGGAAGGAACCACTATAAGACAGTATCTGTATTGAATCCGAGATGTGCAGAAGGTATTTCAGTCATTAAAACATTCCTCTCCTCTCTGGCCCAGGTCCGAGGCCAAAGCTTTTCTATATGGAAGTCAGTTGGCGTTCCACTGCAGCAGCAAATGTTTGCCAGGGCAGAGCAGCACCTTAGCTATGTGGAATGCAGCCTGCTGTTTGTTCTCAGCATCAGAAAAGCCACTGTCTAGCCAGTGCTTTGGGAGGAGCATTCACAGGGTGTCTGAACGTTCTCAAAGTCTGGAAAAGTCTGAAATTATCATGTCGGACGTTCAGTTCCCAGTGTCCTTTTTTGTACTAGTCAGCTGTACTTCTATACATTACATTGGTTACTGTCAGTTAGAAAATAGTCACATTTGCAGGACCTTAGGTTCTTTATTTTGACTGTTGAATTCCATGCAACATGAACACAATCTTATGTTCGGCTTCTGAAACTTGCAGATACCCTGGTTAGCCGAGGGTTCATTCTCAGGCCCAGTACGTCCCTCAAATCATTGGAAGGTCTCAGTTGAGGTTTTCTTCCACTACCTCATTATTACAAGTTTATGTGAGGAGCGAGGTCAGTGATTGTAGGTCAATGTTGTTCCACTGAAACCCATAAAATCAAAATTCCTTGGCCCTGTCTTTGTCATATGCACGTTCCTCAGCAGGCAGGGACATGTTGAACACGATGGCCACACAGAATGATGATACTTGAATTCAAACAGGAGTAGTAGCAGTACTATACACAGTACTGGCCCTGTTGTCTACAAACCCTCAAAATCACAATGACACAGTGTTGGAATTTTTATTTACACCCAGTAAGTACAACATGACGTAACCATTAAAGACACAGGAGCAAAAGTAATGGGATTCTGGGAAGATAAAATGATTACATTTTTTGTTAAACAGAGATGATTTTAGTTTCCATTTCATTGCAACTTCATTTTGACTAAGGCCAGCCATGTCCACACCAATCCAGAGAAATCTGAAAACGTGTTCGTGTCAAATTGGTTTCCGTCCACACTAGCATTTTCGGAACGTTTTTGAAAAGCTGGCCGTCCACACCAAAACACAAAAAACGCTTACATTTATTGAATATACATGCACAGTAGTCTAAATCTGAAGAAGCAATGCCACAAATTTATGTTTACAAGCGATATCAACAACACTTGTCCATCTACATCCATCATCCATTACTGTACATGAAGCCAGCAATGTCATATAGCTTTAAAATATCAACACAGGAGTAGGACTGGGTTGGGTTTCTCATAAATGTATTGAACTGTGCCACCACAATTTGTTCCTATCACCACAATTTCACCTTGATCAGAAAAAAATGCCGTTATTGCCGTTATTGTTGCTATGATCCTTGTAGTGGTTTCTACAGTATCTTCTCCTCCCACTCCTGTTTCAGTGCGAGGTCCGTGTATAATAAATGTCACAAAATTGTCCGTTTTCCCTGTTCTTGCTGTCCACACTAGAATGCTGAACCCCACATTTTCAAATGTAACCACTTGGAAGAGCGTTTTCAAAAAGCTCCGTTTTCAGTGGGCGAAAATGCCATTTTAGTGTGGACGGAAGGGCAAAACGGAGAAATAAAGATGTGTTTTCAGATTTCTCCGGGTTAGTGTGGACATGGCCTAAGGTAAAAATAATCCAGCAAATTGATCTTTATGGAATCAAAAATAACCTAGGATGCCAGATTAAACTCAAAATACAGTAGTTAATTTGGGAAAATCCCTGACATAATTGCTCCGAACGTGATAACATTCCTGGCAAGAACATTTTGGCCATTGTCAATAGCCAATAATCATTGCACAACAAAATTTATTTGGTTGTGATTATGTGCCATCTTCTATTGGTTTGGCAAGTTTATCTTATTTGTCAAGAATGTATAAATCCTGCTTCCTTGCACATTTAAAAAAAAAATTTCAGCCAAGTCATCACACTTACACTGCACGCTCTGTGCAGTTGTATCTGTCTTTCCCCTCGGCATGGACTAATATAACGGAAATTGATGATATATGTGCTGATAGTGGTTGACAGGATGACTATTGCCCATCCCTACTACACAGCTAATTAGCTGTCCCGGTGGCCCGTAGCGGGCTTCTGTTTCCAGCAGCAGGTTTAGCTCAGGTCAGGGCTTTCCTTATGCTGGTACTCTGTCTCCGAGGCTAGAAGGCTTTTAACTGTCAGTGCTGCCTGCTGCTCAGCTCCTTGTTAGCTCCAGTGGCCAGCCAGGCCGTTTGTCTTATAATGTATTCTACCACTGACGTGAATTCTACTTTACAAACCAGGTTATTTCAACACTAGTGTGAGGAACATCTCCCTGAATTCCCCCTGGCTCTATTCTACCCTGTAACAGGCAGATGAGAAAGAACACAAAGACAACAAATTTGCCTATATGCATTATGTGTCAACAATGTATTACTGATGACTGTCTCACTAGATATCTGAATTCCAGTTTCCATGTTTAATGGTTTGGCTCTGTCTACAGTTTCTGCAAAATGGAAAACACGGGAATGATCTACAAGCATGCTTGGTTTTTTGAGTGGAGGCAACCTTTGCTGGATTCCCAGCCTGATACCTTATCATCATTTGTGTTGCTTCCCATTTAGGCTGCATTTAGCTGTGACCTCAGATTGAATGAGAAATGTGAGTTAAGTTGTGAGTTTTTTAGTGTTTTTTCTGCCAGTGCAGAATAGGGGGATTTCTCAGCTGACATAGTGGATGAGAGTCACTGTGGCAGCTACATTGGGTCGTGTGTGGGGTTGATCAGAATAATCTGTCATTTAAACATAAAGTAGAATTATTGGAGTTTCCAAAATTATTAAGCTTGATCAAAATGGCAAGAGGTGCATTATATTTTTTACTAGATATTAACATAATTTTTGCTTAAAAACATAACAGCTGATGTTTATATTTTGTGTTTGTGCTAGTTGAAGTCATAAGTACTGTGTTGCTTTCACGTGGAAAGTAGACGTGCGACTTAAGGTCAGTAAAGTGATTTTTTTTCCCTTGGCACATTGTAAGTCAGTCATGCAGATAGTGAAATAATTTACTATGCAGCTGTGGTATTCTAGGACCACTAAATGTCAAAACAAGCAAGACTCTTATTCAAGTGGCCCATAGCATAATAAAGCCCTATTATTGGTTTGTGGGCCCTTTATAATAAAAATGCTGGGTGTGCAATTCAGTAATTGCCTGAAATAGTAAATGCCAGTCTTGACAGGATTAAAATTATTCCAGGACATCAGATGCTGAAAATACAGTTGGTAATTTCAGGTAGAAATGTTCCTGGGGTAGCTGGAGAACATTATTGACGTGTTTCTTTGGGAAAGGATTAAAATCTGGGGTTCAGAGGATATGATTACCAAACGTTAAAAATGTAATGGAACTCAGGAAATCAGAAGTAGTATTTTACTGCTTGGAAGCAACTCTCATATGTAAAATGGCTCGAGCCTGCTAGCCCAGATGTGACTCAAATCCACATCAGCTGTCAGCATCTTGGGGGCTTTCACACCAACCTCATTCAGTCCGTTTGAGTGAAACCATGTTTTATTTATTCCATTAGTTTGGTTCGTTTCGAGAGGGGGGGACACCTCAAACTCTGGTGTTGACCAAACAAGCTAAGTGTGGTCTGCCTGAAAAGTTGGTCCAGTTCTAAGTGAACCGTTGCACGCTTTGTTATAAGTGAGAACCTAAAACGAATTGTATACCTCTGAGCTTATCAATTCTTTCATTGATGCTGGCATGTTTTTCTGACAGTTCAGTTGTGCTTTGCAAAACAATGATGCCAAACTCATGGAGCTACGCTGCTGGAAGGAGTTAGAAGGAGTCATGGTGGAAAGGAAGAAACTGTTCTCCATTTCATGAAGAAATATGACAACAGTACTAGTTGTAATGTCTGTTAAATGATCATTTAAAGTGAGGGCAGAAACACCAGCAATATAGTGAAATATATTTCTACACAACATGGGCTTAAATTCCAGGAATGCCATTAATAGAGATAATAAAACAGTTGCGCTGATGCTAAAAACCTGTGTAGGCCTACTTTTTTCCACACAGAAAATAGATCTGGAATCAGTAAGGGAATTGATAAAGAATCTGACAGATAAGCAGAATCGATAATAGTATTGGTATCAGTAAAATCTAATCAATTCCCATCCCTAATGGTACCATTGTTTGCTCTTAAAGGCAGCTGTAGAGGTCGTTATAAAAAAATTTAATATGTAGGCCTAGTGAATTTTAGTAAAATGGAACTATTCCTTATTTTGCCGGGCTACCCACTGGACCCCCCTCAGTGAGTCCTAGGCTAGCCTAGACACTTAGCTAGTCTGTCCTTTAGCCTATTATTAGCGCTCTCCTGAAAATACAATCAAAAGGACCACAATAAGAGCTTTGGATGGCCTGTGTCTCCTCTACTACGGCTCTTAACAAAAGTCTTGTTCACTCCAGGAGTTCATTTGCATCCTATCGGCACTAGCACAGCCTCCAGAATAATGCCTTTAGCCTATCGGGACAAGCTTAAGCGCATAGTAAATCCCACACCGGGCTCAGATGCAAACACATCCATGGCCAGGCAGATTACATAGAATTCATTTCATGCTTCCGTGCTGAAATATTGAGTTCTACTGTCCGTGGCTTGTAGCTTCCTTCACTTTATTTGTTCTCGGCACTTGTCTCTACATCTTCTCATCCATTGTTACCAGACGGAGAAAGGGAAGAGGGTTGGGAGGGAGGAGGGAAAAAAGGAGATAGGAAAGGGGGAGGGAGGATGTGACAGGAGAGGAATATAATTAAGGAGGGGCTGGAGGCAAGGAAGAGAGAGGAGGGGAGTGATGGGGGGGATAAATGTGTGGAATGGGGGTTCGGCCCCTAACTGCTGATTGCCGGCTCTGCCATGCATTGTTGGCTCTGTTGCCTGGCTACAGCATGTGGGTGTGAAATGGTGTTTAATGGATTAAAGTGGTGGGAATGACTGGAGAGGAAGCTGGCTAGCTCGGAGCTTTTAGCACGGGCTGAGCCTCAGGATGTCGCTGCAGTTCATATGCATTTACTTGCATCTTGAGTCCAAATGTGGACAATGTAAAACCTTGACCACATGGCATGCATCAAGAGGTGGTTCGCAATAAAAACAGACTCTGTTGCGTTGTCTTCTCCTCTGAGTATTAAATGTTGAGTTCAAAGTGTCAAAATCAATGTTCTACTGTAATGGTCTATAATACTGGAATAACACTATAATAAGTTGTGCAACTTTGCTAAGACTTGGCTTAATTCATGGTTTATCTAACCCATAATGCAGTGTGTTAACTGTAGGTGAGGTCATGGTGCTTTTTTGTTCTTAGTCCAAACTAAGCTGGTTCAGAATGTACTGGGAAACCACAATCCAAATTCTGTAGCTTTCAATCTCAACTGCACCAGTAACACTCACCCAGTAATCAGGGTGATGCGTTTGGTAATTTCACTCAGTTCTACGCCAGTTTTGAAACCAAGGGGAGCCCAAATGTTTCATAACTGCAGAGAAAGCTGGAAAATTGTATTTTTCAATGGAATGGTCCTTTAAAACACATCTGAACTTAGTGATGACCCATTTGAGTTCATGCCTTACAGCAAACCAAACGTTGTAATGCCAACCACAAATCAAAACTCCAGCAAGTAGTTGTGTTATGACATTTTATCATAAAAATAGTTTCTTTTATAGGTTTTATTGAAAGTAAATATATATTGTCATCCCTTACACTTGGCTTGAAATATTTCCTTGTTGATGACATCTGAATTCAGAAAGGTGGAAAAATCAATTGCCATTGCCAAGCTCGAGTTCCTTCTCATAGTATTTACTATCTAAAAGCTGTGGTGAAGAGTGTTTTGTCGTATTTAGCATTTAAAAGCCGAGATTCTACCAACAGATAGTATTTTCTTTAGGAAGCTGGTGTCATTTTTCCCATATGACATGAATGCAGCATTTAGCTTGGTGTCTGTGGGACATGCTGCCCTGGCCAGTGGAAGCTTCTTGGGGCAACGGACACAGACAGTCACAGACAGCGCATGTGACCAGGCTACTTTACATCACATCCCAGTGGCTGGAGACAGAGAGAGAGGGACATGGAATATAAGAGGAGAAAGTCTTCACAAAAGAAAGATGTGCGGGAGGAGGACAGAACGCTAGACTAAACAGAAGAGACAGACTAGACAGTCCCGATAAAATGACCCAAATTCCTTGCTTACATAGATACCAAACTATGTACTCACACACACACTTGGAGGACTGCCTTCACACCTCCCTAACTTCTCGATCCTCAAGACTTTTGCCTGAGGTCCAGGCACATGTCTTATTTACACAGGCGAGAACAGCCTTGAGAGCCACGCCTAACACCATTGGTCCATGTTGTGTGTTTAGTCTGTCTGTCTACATGGTGTCATCCTAACCAGCATCTTAGATTAGTAAACGTGTCTGGCCATGTCATGCAAGTCTATCATATGCATTTTGCTTGTCTGACCTTAGTTCTTCTACCATATCAGTCACGATATATTACTCTTTATCTGTCCTCATTACGAGCTATCCACACATCCTTTGCAAGTCTCAACTTACCTTACCGCCTTAAATGGTGTTACAGTGTCTAAAATACAGTAATTACATGTCTTGTTTTCTCACCATGTATTGCAGCTTTGATTTTAGTTGCAGTGGAATTTTGATTAGCTTTGTTCAATCAGAAATTGGCTGGTTTTGCCTTGATTTTCTTTACCTTGCTTTGGCTATTAAATCCAATTTCAGGTACCATTTAAGCAGGTCTTAAAAGGCTGTACATTTGAATTTCAGAAATCTGCAGATAAATTGGATTATCTTATTATTATACAAATTCTTAACATTGGGGCCCATACTTGTTTTTCAGGGCGGGGTAAATTTGGGCTAGGTAATCTCATTTCTCATTTTCTCGCTTTTGCCGCAATGGCCTGCAACTATTGAGTGAATCCAGATGAAACGCAAAAACTGAAAACTGCAGTTCCCGTAATGATAATGACGTTGTGTGATTGGAATTGCCAAACCCTTATAGATTAGACATAAAAATCATTATAAGAGTGTATGTGTATAATTATTTGATTATTTGTTCATGATGGCCATTGTTGACTTTTAATTTGTGGTAAATTGTGGTTGTTTACTTGCTTTATTTTTTTTTTTAATTGAATTGAGAAGAACTAATTTTAGGTTTCTTCAGAATATGAGTCTGATGTGTCTGCGTCACCCAACATCTGTGGCTTATACACATTTTAATGGGTAAACAAGAAAACATGTTTTGCCTGTGCCCAAATCTACTATTAAAAATAAATAAACCCACTATTTCAATTATTCTATAGTATCAGTTTCACCAGAAACTGCTTCCATTATATACATTTTTTAATGAAATGGTCAAATTGAAAGATGTTGAACATTGGCTCTTGTTAGTTTCAGTGTAAAAACATCAGCCTTCTAAAACCCATATCATTCAAGCATCAGTGTAGATACAGGACTGTGAGAACCCATTCCTATTAGGATAGGTGTTTAAAAACAAGACAAAGGGGTGGAAAATGTGATAGGTTACATATCTGGCATCCTGGTATCCTGTGGATATTTCTAATCCCCCTGGATGACTGCAGGTTTAAAAACAAAAAATCAGTGCCTCAGGCTGAACCGGGCCAGCTACACTAACTTTTGCAGAAAGAGACAGAAGAGGCAGCAAGGAGGGACTGTTGGGCTGGAGTCAAAGTGTTCCTCTCTCTTTTTTTTATCTAACAAATGGACCAAAGAAATTGTCTTGTGTGTTCTAATGCCAGCTACTCAGCTGGGCATCCTGTTCTACCCCAGCCATCTCTAGTATATGTAAGTGTGTTATTTCCCGCTAGATACCAAGATTGCAGTGTGTCATTTATGAGCAAACCAATTTGTCCAATATAGCATTTCCGCACCCAGTTACAGTGATGACGTTTGCGGTTTACTCTTTTGCTGTCTTCAGCATCTGTGCAGGGTTTAGAGAGGGCTTTAAAAAGCCTGAAATTATTTTAAATTATCATAATTGAAGACCTTAAAAGGTATTAAAATGTTTTAAATCCAGTTATTTATGTCGGGGTATATTCACCATTTATTCAAAGGTTTCTTAGCATTGCACTCTCAGATAAATACAGAACAGGGTTTGAAGTGCATCCTTACTGCTTTACTCAACATATTTGGATTTAAATATTATAAATTTAATATAATAATACAAATTTCCTGGTGTCTTTTCCTTAAACCGTCAGTTCAGTTTTAAAATTTTCATGAGGTATGTTCAGTCAGAAATCCTAATAGTAAAACGCAGACCTCGTAGATCAGAACTTAAAATAGCACTCCAACCCACCATGGCATCTGTCTTGAAACGTTTTGGATTTCTGAAATCAACAGTGGTAATTAAAAGTCTAAAGGAATGGGCGTGTTTGTGTTTGCGTCTGCCAGCCTGTATTGCTGTCATTCACTCTTCTGCCATTGTGTCAACCCAGACGACTAGCGACAACAGCAGCAGCTTTCATCTTGAAAGCCTGGCAGACAGTCTGGTCAGCTTTTCCACTTCTTCTTCCCACTGACTAATTCCTGTTCTCCTGCAAGGAGTCTGAATCACACCTACCATCAGTTAACACTCAGCACATGGCACAACTTGTGTGTGTGTGTGTGTGTGTGTGTGTGTTGGCGCGTAGCATGCCTTGCCCTGAGCTTTTTGATATGTCTGGTTCACCTAAATCCACACATGGCTCATCTTGCTTCTGTATTGTGTCAAGCTCAGTGGAAGGATGATGTGACTTTCTTATATTGTCACTGCCTCAAGGAATACTCCGTCTTGGACAAAACACCCTTTTTCTGACTCACCCAGACTGAGACAAAATGTTTGATACCATTTTCACCTCTGCACGTCCACAGCATTTTGTATTAGTTTAGCATAAAAACGTCTGCAGAAGTCATTAGCCTAGTGCCATCAAAGTGAAAAAAATAAACCTTACAGCAACTCCAAAGCGGTCTTATTTACACAACGTATCGTGTATTTGAAATGCACGTCTTGGAATTAAAATTTTCCAAAAATATAAAACCTGAGCTGGATTAAATAAATAGTTCTTTAAGAGAAAGGGAGAAAATAAATGGCACTAATACACTGCAGTGTAACAACTCGGTGGCAGTCAGAAGCCCAGAGCTGAACAGTGATTTGCTCCTGTGTATTGACAAACTACCGTTCTGTGAGGACATTTGTAGTTGTGAGGACGTTTTGGGTGTTACTCACAAAGAAAATAGTTACAGTTAAGGTTACATTTAGGGTTAGTTGGGTTGCATCATGTGTATTTCAAATACATGTCTTGGAATTAAAAAAAAAAAATG
Source organism: Neoniphon sammara (assembly GCA_900302535.1). Taxonomy (NCBI): domain Eukaryota; kingdom Metazoa; phylum Chordata; class Actinopteri; order Holocentriformes; family Holocentridae; genus Neoniphon; species Neoniphon sammara. The sequence goes on from OMKZ01053278.1 coordinate 12,536, forward strand.
AGTCGCTTTAGGAGAAGTTGGATGGTAGGAACTATAACCGCTGAATACGGTTATAGTTCCTATCCTCTATTGTTCCCAGCATCTAACTTCTCCTAAAACAACTTATGTTTTTTTTACACTTTTTTTATGCTCTTTAAATAAGAAAGGTTCGTGGATCAGTCAAAGAATTATGTAGCCTTAAAGTGCTGTCCCAAGGATTGGACTTATGAGCTGAGTGCACATGCATGAATATAACGACAAAGCATTGTTGAGATGTGATGTTCAGGGGGCACAAAGATTGGAAGCCAATAACTGCTGGTAAATGTGATTTTATTGTTAGGCACTCTATGAATAATAATTTCTACTTTTGTAAATTAAAATTTTTTCCCCTCTTTGTTCATCTTTCAGTTGTCATACATTGGTTTTAATAAATTCATTAGATGCCCGGTGCACATTTTCTTTTTGTTCTACCACTGCAGCACAAAGTAGCTCTGTGCTGCTTGGTTTCTAAAAGAAGACAGCCGCCACACACACACACACACACACACACACACAAAAGATTGCTGTAGAGTCCATTTTGTTTTTATTACTGACAAAAAGCTTTTTTGAGTGCACGTCAAACCACGTTTACAACTTGGGAACTTGGAAGTAGTTGAGGCTGCAAGGCGTACTTGAAGGCATCAGATATGGAAGTCAAAGATATACTCCACATTAAAAGAAAAGTCATCAAGAGTTTGTGTCTTTTGTAATGTTGTACCTGGCAAAGGTTTCAGTACATTAAAGTACACTCAAAGTGATTGGCAGGAATTACAAAATACCTAGGCACAAAACTGTTTTCTGATGCTGCTATCTCATGACTGAGTTTGGAGTGTCTTGATAATCCATCAGGCACAATTAAAAGATGTCAGCGCATTGTTTTGCCACAACAAGCAATTTATAGTCTAGTTGTACTTTGGTTACCTCGGTGCACGAAAACAGGAATTCATTAAAACAATGGCTGAAGAGTTTTCTGTGACCTCCTCCTGTGAGTCTGAAAACATACACTGACCTGGCCTAATGGTCTTATTAAAAAGGATAAATAATGATGCAAATATATTTGGGTTCATGACATGGTCTGGTATCCAAGTCAGAGTGCTGGAATATGCCAATGATATTTCCGTAATAGAGATAAAAATTAAATGAATAATACATAAAACAAGAAGTTGCTGGGGCTAAATTGAATCAGGGTAAAACTGGGGTGTGATTGGGAGAAAATAAGGGTAAACCTCCCGCAAGATATTGTTAAAGGAATACTCCAACGTTTTGGGCAAAATTAGCCCAGATACTACACGGAAATCTTGTGAGTTCATGTTTCAAGTTGAACTCACTTTCCATCTAGCATCCTTCAATATTGATTCACCTGGGCCCGTCCATGCCGTGGTCGGACAGTCTGATGGGTCATCTGTCTAAGGGGCGTGATCTAGATGGTGACGCCAGAGAAGAGCGCCACCATTTGAATAAAAACAGAGACGTTAGACCCTAAACGTCTCTGATAAAAAAAACAACAAACACGACTACTCAAGCGGAGGTCTCCGGTGATAAAGCGATAGAATCGGTTTTAGCAGAAACTGACTCTCTCTGAGATTTAAGAAGAGCAAGCAACAGCACTGAAGGCTTTTATGGGTGGAAAAGATGCTGCTAATCTTGTTAGCTGCCGGTACAGTTCTAGCTCGTTTGTTTACTTAGTCGGTCACCAGCGCTCTGTATCAACATCTCATATTTCGTTACTCTCATTGCTTGTAGGCTGATCCAGTCATGTTCATGAGATGAGATATAAGTTCTGGTAACACCAGGCTAGGGCAAAATATCCTTTTTACGACTTACCCAGAAGAACACAAGATGTTTTTTTTTGTTGTTGTTGTTGTTTTTTTTTTTTTACCATTTTCACCTCTATACGTCCACTGGTTCAGTTCCTGTAGGTAAGATTTCATGTTAGTTTAGCATAAAGACTTTAAGTCTACAGGAGTCATTAGCCTAGCTCCGTCAAAGTGAAAAAAATAAACCTTTCTTGAGATTTAAGCTACTTATGTAAGAATAACCGCAGCATAGTAAAGTAATAAAAAGACAGGTTAACATTCAAAGAATAATGTTATATACAGATGACATGTAGAAATTCTAAAGACATATTTGTTATCTTCTATCTATCTGTATGTTTTATCTATTTGTATTTTAATGTAAAGGAGACTTTTTTTGGAAAAAAATCATAAGGTTAGGTTATTCTTTTCAACTCAAACTGAATTCCATTTTATTTTCTCATAGGAATTCAGTTTCTAGTACCAGTTGGATTTTTCAATAATAAACCTCTGAAAAGGAAATTGAAAAGCGACATTATATATTTTGTGAAACCTAGACATAACTGAAAATACTGTTATATTGTAGGCTATGTGTATTATCGAGCTGCACAGAAGCAGTGTCCTCAAGTCAACTTGATTATCAAGGAAGCGCTCACATTCAGACATCAGCGTGCATGTACACACACACACACACCACATGTGCACAGGCATGCTGTAAAGACATCCACACACCAGGGGCACATGAAACGTTTCATTTATTTATATTGAGGTTTGGTCGTCTAGACAGCTGAGACATCCATCACTGACGTGCATGCACGTGTTTGTGTGTGTTTTGTGTCTGTGTGTGTGTGGTTTGGTAGGACAGACCGGATTTTTCTGACTTCCTGTTTTGGGGTTGAGTCACAGGAGTCTGGCTGGCTTTAGAGGACTTGTTTAGTTGTGTCTCTCTGCTTTTACTGCTTTATTACCAGCCTTCCTTTCTCTGTCTGGCTGTGTTGAGACGCACACACACAGTCTTGAAATGTTTTTCAGTCTGGTTTTATCTCCAGGTGAACCATCTAATGCAATGAGTGTATACAACATGTTGGAATGTATATTTTACTTTAGGGTTGGGCAGTGTATTAAAAATTCACTGACCTAATTTTTCAGTGATTGGTAAATGCATTCCACCACTCCAGTGCATGGCATCCTTTCATTTACAGCTGTTGCCATTTATTTTCAACTGCAAACTGAATACGGCACTGCAATAAACTCGTAAGGAGTTATTTTTCCCATGGCACAACATGTGTTCAGATTCAGATCAGTCAGGACATGAGTCAGCCAGACAGCGCTCGAGCTCTAATATAGTTTGGTCAATACTAACAAAACATCTTTGCTAAAAGGCTAAGACAGCGGATCATAGCAACAGTAGAATGGATCTGTGCTTGGCAAATGTTGGGTTATTCTGATTAGTTGAAGGTGTTTAATTTACCGTTACCAAGGGTGTATTATTGTGATACAGAATTCAGGTCTTATCACCCAGCCCTGTTCTGCTGTATTCCTGCAAAGTGACCCATTAGTAAAATTACCTGATGCTCCTTTTCTGGAATACACCTCACCATATTTCAGAATATCCGTGACCTGTGTTAATGGAATACTCTAAGGTTTTGGGCAAAATACCCTTTTTCTGACACCCAGATTGAGACAAGATGTTCAATACCATTTTCACCTCTGTACGTCCACTGGTTTGGTTCTTATGGTTAGCATTTCATGCTAGCTTAGCATAAATACTATTTCTATTTCTATTTATCATGTATATTTCAAATACACACGATACATCATATAAATAACACAGCTTCGGAGTTGCTGTAAGGCTTATTTTTTCACTTTGACAGAGCCAAACGGCATTTTAAAGTTTTGCAATACCAGTTTGAAGACATTTTTCCTTTAATTTTTGTGGCATTTTGCTTCATTTGATAGTCACACTAGACAGAGAGGGTGACATGCAGCGACGGGCCCGGCTATGTTTTAGTGCATTTTCAACTCATTCAGGAGGACTCTGAGGGACTTATCGCAATGTTGGTCAGCTATTACATGATCATTTGCTACATATCCGTTACATCATTGGAGTCCAATACCACCAGCAGCCAAAACATAGCCTCCTTAGAGTTAAAAGCACCACTGCCATTAGCATTTAGCTTTAATTAGCAATGCTCGCTAATGAGGACGGCACAGTGGAAATAGCATTTCAGTCAGCCTGCCCGAGGCTCGATTCGCACTACATTTATATGATCCACTTAGGAATTCCAGTTGCCCTCCCACTCCCAGACTGCTACTCAAGATCCATTTCTGAAGAGGAAACAGCAACTATGACTTAAAATGAAATTTTTGGCAGAAATTTAGAATCAGTCAAATTCTTTTTTTCCCCCATATGCATGTTTTTCACACACAGCTGAGTTAGGAAGTTTCATCTGTCAACCAGGGCTTGGTCATATGGTCTAAATTGTGAGTGATAATGATAGATGTCATCCTGTTTCTGTTTGTTTGTTTACTTTTTCTCTCCCTTAAAATGTTAAAATTGATTCTAAGGGTGTAAAATTACAGTATAATTACTGTAGATGCAGTGTTTTGTTCATTTCATGCATCAGTCAAAAGGAACTATGCCCTTGCACTGATGCAGTTCTAGCATACGTAATGTTGATCTACCGCTTACTGTTTTCCTCATAAGGACAGCCTGTAGAAATTCATTGAGAAAGCCATGTCAGAATTTGTGCCATAAGGAGAGGAGATTTCCAATTCCTTTACACCACCGTCTGCCTTCCCAGCCTGTCAATAATTAAAAGATTTTGTCTTGCAAGGTATGACGGCATGTTGCTTTAGTCTGGCCAGCCATGCGTTATGTGTGTCTGAGCTGCATAAAGACACCAGACCCACCTGCTATCTGTCTGCCTTGCGCTGGGGGCAAGGACACAGTGGCGGAGTGAGAGTGTGTGTGTGTGTGAGTGAGTGAGTGAGTGAGTGACCTGGTTTGTTTGTACTCCTCCATGAATCCGCCACTAATGGTTTGAAACCCTCGGGATTGCTGAGTAGACTGACTTACGTCTAGCACTCTTGACTCGGCCAGTGCTTTGACCTACAATTTCAGAGCTACGTGTAGAATTTTTAAACCTCAAAGATCATCATCACATCAATCGTGATACCTTGGTATCATTTACTGTACACAAATGAGACCATGGTAGAGACATCTATCTGACACCACTGGCAATTAGTAACTGAAAATGAGTGCTACATTTCCCATCAGGCCTGTTGCTTCCTATCCCCACTGCCCCTCCCTGAAGAGGAAAAATATGTTGCAAGTGATTTTTCTTGGTGGTTATGATTATGTTATTGTGAAAAAATCCTGCCCGTAGTGATGTGCAGCCATGCAAACTAAAGATAGTGGGGGGAAAGGATTCAAGATGGCAGCTCTGGCCCTTCAATCATGTTTATTGGCCAGAGCTCTTTCATAAGGGGTTGCTGCATTTAGCATTTTTCGAAGAACCTCTGGCTGTGGATTTATTCAGCTGTAGGAAGACAATAGCAAAGATTTCACCAGCCAGCATGATGACCACAAGGGTTATTCCAAGCATGAACCTCCTGAAGGCATACCGAGACATTAGACTTTTTTTTTTCTTTTTTTTTTTGCTTTTATTCATCAAACACTAACTAGCTAACTGACTGTTAGCAGCTTCCCTTGTTTTGGAGGTTGCTGCAATTAGTGGTTAGCTTTAATTAGCAAAGAGGGCCGTGCTGTTGAAGCAGCATTCCAGTCAGCTAGCCTGAGGCCCGATGCACACCGCATCATTCGTTGGCTCCAGTTGTGAGCTATAGTTTCCCTCCAGCCACTTGTTCAAGATTGTCTTGACATTACATAAGATTTCAACCAGTTTAGAGTCCCAGACACAAGGTCTCCACCATAGTGTAGAAACTCCAGATGAGACGAAACTTAATCTGTCCATCCACTGATGCATTTTCCTTACCCGTCTTTCCTTACCTGGGATAGGCTGAGGCCTATCCCAACATGCATTGGGTAGAAGGCAGAGAAACACCTTGGACAGGTTGCCAGTCCATAACTTTAGTGATCCCTGTGGCAAAATTATGTAGGTACAGCTGCAGATAACAGGATACAGAAAAAGAAAGAAAAAACAAGACAGAAGTAACTAATTGTCCTCATATGTTTTCTCAAAAGTCGTATTCATAAAAGTAAAAGTTGGTGATGGTATTCTCCATAATTTCTGAGATGCACTGGCCCAAATGGGTCCAAAAAGGCCACTGTTTTGGGAGGCAAAACATTAACATTATCTCAGGCACTAAAGGAGTTAAAAAATCTGATTTTTTTCACACATAATCATCAAGCTACCGACGCAACTGTGCAAAAAGGATGTATAAAAAACAGTTTGTAAATTTTGTATAGCTTCAATAATAAAAAGGCCACGTGGCGATATCAGTACAGTATTTTATATTTAACATTTTAAGCATAATGGCATTCAGTTAATGTGTAACATTATCTTTTTTTTTTCTTCTGTGGATGTAATATGCACGTAGGACAGCAGGGCATTGATTGTGCTTTGAAGGTGTTTCCCCCAGCCAAATGAGGCGCTGCACACAAGAAAGTTAATGAAACAGCTCAGCTCTTTTGCACATTCACATGTCATTTGGTGGTTCCTCTGAACCGTCTGTCTATCTCAGGCTGAAATCTTTTTCCATGCTGGTGTCTGCGCCATGCCCAGACTAACTGCATCACTCAGCTGGCTGCTTCTTCCCTTTTTGTGTGAACGAGCAGCCCATGTTATTGAGCCCAGGTGAACTCAAAAAGCAAGTGACTGCATTGTACAATTCACACACAAACACACACACACACACACAATACATTCAAGGGAATAGCTTTTAATGTTTTTATTGGAATTGGAGTACACTTAGTCTGCGTCACAAACGTTGTTTTGCAGTGTATTTCAGTTATCAGTGTGTTGTGTCATGCTTTTTCACTTAGTATGCATGAAATCATAACTAATATTAAAGAGCAGGTAGTAAGTTGACAACAGAAACTAGTAACTGGGTGAAATGTGACTAGTGAGTAAAAAATGAGTGCGTTTGTAGTGACTAGTGTATTTTAGGGAATGAATGATAAATGGCCTGTTATTATTTCCAGGTGAAGATGGAGGTTGCACAACTACAAACCCTAACCAGACTTTATAGACTGCTGGCCTTTTTCTGTGGTCACCCATATGCTGTCCAGCTGTGCTACAAGTGTGTGTGTGTGTGTGAGAAAGAGAGAAAGAGAGCGCACTCTGGCAAGTGACAGTGTTAAGTTTTTGGAGGAAAATGAGACAATGAGTGTGTGTGTGTGTGTGTGGGAGAGAGAGAGGGAGGGAGAGAGTTGCAGGGGTAAATCGGTGGTAGGAGTGATGTAACGTCTTAGATTCCCTCAATCAGAGTTCTTCCTCAATGATTCACGCTCATATACACAGTATGGAAGAAGCAGCGTAAAGCAGAGTATGACAGTTATCTGATTTCTGAAATGTCGTGTAAACAAAAAACCCGATTTCCATAACCAAGTTATGCTCCAAGGTTTTGGGCAAAATCCCCTTTTTCTGACTTACCCAGACTGAGACGAGATGTTCGATACCATTTTCACCTCTGTACGTCCTCTGCTTCGGTTCTGTGGGTAGCATTTCGTGTTAGCTTAGCATAAAGACTTGAAGGCTACAGGAGGCATTAACCTAGCACCGTCAAAGTAAAAAAATAAACCTCACAGCGACTTCAAAGCCGTCTTATTTACACAGTGTATCATGTGAATTTGAAATACACACATCTTGGAAAAATGAGTCATTTAAGGAAAAATTAGATGGTAGGAACTATAACCGCTGAACATATGTGCTCAACGGTTATGGTTGTATTCTCCTAAAACATCTGTTAAAAAAAAAATAATAATAAATTCAAGACATGTATTTCAAATACACACAATACATTGAGTAAATAAGACAGCTTTGGAGTTGCTGTAAGGTTTATTTTTTCACTTTGACAGAGCTAGGCTAACGACTCTTGTAGACTTCAAGTCTTTATGCTAACACGAAATGCTACCCATAGGAACCAAACCAGTGGACGCACAGAGGTGAAAATGGTATCAAACATCTCAATCTGAGTAAGTCGGAAAAAGGGTATTTTGCCCCAAAATTTGCAGTATTCCTTTGAAATAAAAGCTATTGCTGCTGCTTCCCCGAGCTCTGCCCGAGCCTCCAGAGCGGTCGGAAGTCGCGTCCACAGGAAGCC
>OMKZ01053279.1:0-10267 GCA_900302535.1 Neoniphon sammara
TTTTTTCCCCAGACAACCATATTCTCCTTCGCCCTCCGAAGTCAGAGCTGGCCTCTCCCCTGATCTCCTTGATCCCTCATCAGGGAGGCCAAGTGCAATATCTCCACCAGTAAATTAGCATTTTTCTCATTACCGCCACCTCTCTACTGCTGCCTTGTCTGAGGATGGGCGGCTCCTCTCTGGCCTGGAGTCGGGGCCTCACTCCCTCTGGCCCTCCTAGGGAAGGTTGTTACCTTGCACATCGCTCATTTCTTTCTTTGACTGACTGAGCCACATTTACATATTTTACGTAGTGACAGAGCAATGGCTGCAGGTGTTAATTCTCTCCCCGGGGCTGTTAGCAGTGTGGAGGCCTGAGGGCATGGTTACTGTCGGATGTCTACTGGACAGCTACAGCACCCAGTTTTATATGTGGCCTGCTTCATCTTTTCATTGTGAGCAAAGATGAAATCAGTCAATGAATAAGTCACCAGTTTATTTAAATTCACCATGCATTAGTAGATTAGTGCTTTCCTGAATACAGAGCTCACAGCTGAACACATTCATTATTATTATTTTTATTATTAGGATTATTATTATTATTTTGTTTTTCATATATCTTCTAAAGATCACTATATAATAAACTCACTTAGTTACAGGTGGACAGATGCTTACTGTTCGATTACTGATGATTACTGTTCATATTTTTTGAAAAAAAAAAAAAATACCATTTTTACCATTATTGAATTGAAAAAAACATTACCTGGCAGTATCATAGAATGTTTTCATGTTCAAGATTTTCCAAGTACATAAATATTCAACCACTGAGCCCCATTTGGTTAGATTTTGAACCCATCTGCTGTTATTTATAATTTATCACAGAATTTATATAACTGAAATTGCTTAAATCAGTCATTCAGGTATATCATTGTGATAACCTAAATACCTAAAATTATTTTTTACCTTTTACATTAAAAAAAAAAAAATACATATGTTTATCATTAGAAAAAAAAGAACCTGTTTTATTAACCAAGGACATAAGCTAACAAAACAACATTTTGTATTTAAAGGAAAGAGGAAAAGGAGAAACTCTACTGAGTTTTCCAAGGGAGCATCTTTCAGGCCCCCAAAAAAAGACTTTATTCCATATTTGTTATGCATTTTTATGTTAATATTTAATATTTAAACCAGCTCCATTGTGCTTTGGTAATGCCATGGCCTTCATTGGGGGGCAGCATACTGATCTGCATGGCAAACAAAACCTCCAAACAAGTTTAAATCTACATTCATCCTGCATCGCCCATCTGTTTCAGCCCAGGTTGAAATGTATAAATGCCTTCCTAAAACCACTTAGTCAAACCTTTTAATAATGCTGACAGGAGATCTACTGTGATCAGGATTTATAATGGTTTGGATCAGAGCTTCCCACATTTCATTTTCAAGACAGCAAAATACAAACATTTGACCCCCTCTTCGGTTATATTTTTTCCTAAGAACCCCATATGAGAAATTTGTTGTTGTTAGATGTGATTTTGTATAAAATGATCATTACCATAGGTGGGGTGATAAGCCAGTCACAGCAATCATCCTGGTGCATCATTGTGCTAACTTTGAGGGAACAAAACTGAGAAATTAAACTATTCCTCATTTTGCTGGAGACCTCCTGAAAGCCTCTTAAGGACCCCTGGATGTCCCAGAACCCCACTTTGGTAAGCAGGGGGTTGGGTAATGAAACATCCACATCCCAGTCAGATACCACAGAGATGTGATCAGACCTCTAGAACATAATTGGCACCAACAGCTGGGTGTAATCAGCACACTGCGTTATGAGGCGCTCACTGATGATGTCAATGACTTCTTTGGGGAGAGACATCTGTGATTACAAGATTAGAAGTCATTACCATTGTAGCCTAACACACTGGTACCCAAACTGGGGCACAGGGAATCCCAGGGGTCCTCGAGAGGATTCCAGGGGGTTCCCGGCAAAATGAGGATTAGCTTAATTTCACAGTTACTTCACTGTCTAGAACTTAGCACAATGAAGGGAAGTACAAGTATGCCTATTGTAATCACAGGTCTCAATTTCTTCTACAGTTGAGACAAACAACAAAAGTGCTGTTGTTTCCTGGGACAAAAGCTTTGCCTCAGAGACTCTCTGTGTTCCAAAGTGTCTTTGATTGGGGGTCCTTGAGATGAAAAAGTTTTGGAAGTCGCGTTGTCTCAATAACTCAAAATTCACCGCCACTTGAATTTAATGAATGTTCAGTGCTTTCACCTACGGAAGCCCCCTGGGGTCACATGGGTAGTAAAAATAAATCCATGCACATAAGTGTACCCTCAGATTTGTAAAGTGTTCCCTGGAATTTGAAAAGTGTACCCATAGATTTACAAATTCATACCCACTGATTTTTTTGATTTTTTTTCCCAAACAACTTTATTGACCAGAATACAAAGATACAAACAAGATCAGCGGCCAAAAAAGGCATTACAATCATTTCTATCTAAAAAGTACACAAACATGGAAAAGAAACTAAAGGAGGGAAAATAAATGGATGAATAAAATAAAACCTTGGGATATGAAAAATGGTGCTATACTGCTGTGATGATACTGACTGGTTTCTGTTACCCATTGTTTTATTTTATTTTATTTTTTATTTAAAATGATAACTGCAATATTGCTAAACAAGAATAATGGGATTCTCCTGTATAAATGAATGATGCTATAGGGTTATGTCAGGTCATCTGCTTCTAAATATTTCAACTTCGTTTCTGAGAAATCACAGTTTTCTGTTGGTTAGTATGTCAAATGGCACTGAACAGGCTCCTGCAGTACCCATGAGGATTATCAACTGTAACTAACTTGGTAACTAACCAGGTAAGCTGATTTGAATGTACAGGTTTACAAATCCAAGGGTGCAATTTACAAATCCAGATTTGTAATTCGAGGTCACAGTTTATGAATCTGAGGATGCATGGATTTATTTTTTCTACCATGGGACCCAAGCAGGCTTCCGTATTCACCAGAGGCATCCTGTAAGTTGAAATTCCATTTTCAACGACACATGCAGAGGGTGTTTATACAGATTAGAATAGTAATTCCAGTCTGCTGTCCAATCTGTTGCTTTACTGCAATTCTTCATCTATATATTCCCGTTCATACATGTATGCTCCTCCAAATGATTTGACATCTTCCTTGAGTTCAGAGTCTGCCATTTCTCATTTCCCTAGCTAGCTGCTCACTTCCTTTGCTGCCGGTGATACAGCCTACAGGTGACTGCTATAGCATCGTATCAGCTTTGCCTGAAATGTCAAATATGTTTTTGCAGTGCATGAGGATTGTGGATTTTGTCCCCCATCTCTTGTGGTGAAGCCGTGATCAGGTTTGCCTATCCACTACAGGGAAAAGGAAGGACTACTGAATGAAACCAACCTATGTGCAACATGAGCTACCAGTATGAAAAGTGGGATAGATTTTAAAAATCCTGAATCATTCCTTTAAACTACTTTACAAAACTGGTGCCAATAGAGAAATACAGATCCAGCCCAGTAGCACCTCACTGTCACATTATGAAACCATGGTTATGCAGATACAGTTCAATGATCATAATAGGGAAAGTGAGACTATGGTGCTGCAAGGCAATAGGGAAAGTTAATGGAGAAATGTCTTTGTTTTGGCAGGTTGGTGACAGCTTCCTGTGTTTTTGTGTTTCAGAACGATCATGAACTGCAACCTGAAGGTAATCCAGGCTCGCGCCTTCGCTCAGAACCAACACCTGCGCTACATGTGAGTAAATACTGCATCTCTGACAACTCCCTTTTCTTTTGAAAGGCAGCTGCGACTCCATGTACGACCTCGTGGGGTTTTTATCTGTCAGTTTCACTGACTTCACAACGTTCTGTACGATTTGTAGTTTATGACATAGCATTTGATAGGTTGTAGTACGTGGCTGCAGATGAGTTCATGCTAAACAGATGATGGTGCCACTGATAGGGACTGGCCTTGAGAAAATTGTGGCACTGCTATTACTGTCGCAACAGCCTCACATCTTAAATGAGACCTACATTATTTGCCTCGGATAATTGGATTCCTATCTGCCCCGGTTCTTTGTGCTTCGGCAGAGCAACATGCCGAAGATGCAGTTCCATTTAGTCTGTACTCGCCGAATGGACAATTTGTCCAGGGGGCCAAGCATCAGAGAGCTGGGGGAAGAGCAAAGTAATTTCTTTAACAAAGGCTGATGTGTCACTATGTGACAACCTGTTATTCCCCAATTTTCCAGGAGTAAACACGGCGAGGAACTCAGTCACAGTCTTTTACCTGAACACACTGCCATTTGCAATTTTCAGTTGTTGGCTGAGAGGCAGTTTGGTCTCTCTTTTCTAGTGTGGATGACTGCTTGACTGTCACTACATGTAGGTGTACATGTGTGTGTGTGCGTGTGTATTTGTGCATGAAAGATATTTTCTCACTTACCCCTAGTGCAATCTGTCCATTTCTTTGGGATTTGGCGAGGTTTCCAGTCTGTCACTACCTGTCCTGGTGTCCCAGGATCCCATTACAGTGAGGCTGGACGGGTATTCTTTTCTTGAACTCAAATCATCAAAAACGTACATGAGAAAAATGCACCAGCAACCGAGGCCCACAGACCTCATATTTCCCACTGGAGAACACTGGTAAACTGTATTTATCAACCCCGACCAGTGCCAGTGTTCTTTGTCAGGAAATAGTTTCCAGTGACACTCTCTGCTCCTGAAGGCTGTGGATTATGCCCGGTATCTGTGTCATTGTTTTTGGAAAGAGCTGTCAGTGTTGGGTTTTTCCACATGTTCAGTTTTGATGGTTTGAATGAACGGAGACAGGGGAAATCATGACAAACTGGAAGCTTTGCCAAATCATACCAAAAATATCACGCTAGATTGATTGCATTAGGCAAAAATGGGGAAATCTTTTATTATTATTATTATTATTATTATTATTATTATTGTTATTATTATTATTATTATTATTATTATATTTTAATTCTGAGTGAATGGTTCTTTTAAAGGAATACTCCAACATTTTGGGCAAAATACCCTTTTCTGACTTACCAAGATGAGATAAGATGTTTGATACCATTTTCATCTCTGTATGTCCACTGCTTCGGTTCCTATGGGTAGCATTTCCTATTAGCTTAGCATAAAGACTTGAAGACTACAGGAGTCATTAGCTTAGCTCCATCAGAGTGAAGAAAACAACCTTATAGCAACTTCAAAGCTGTCTTATTTACACAATGTATTGTGTATTTGAAACAGACTTCTTGGATTTTTTTTTCTTTTTTTCTTAAATGAGAGTCATTCCAGTAGAAGTTAGATAGTAGGAACTATAACTGTTAGGATGTCGCAAGTCTTTATGCTAACACGAAATGCTGGAACCGAACCAGTTGACGTGCAGAGGTTAAAATGGTATTGAACATCTTGCTTCAATCTGGGTATGTCAGAAAAAAGGTATTTTGCCCCAAACGTTGGAGTATTCCTTTAATGAGTAGAATGAAAACTATTTAAATCCTCTCTTTACTTTGTATCTACAGCACATGGGCTACCATGTGCATATAGGAAGACTAAAAACAAATAAAGGATTGTAATGTTCCTGCCTCTTCCTCTCTGACAAACCAGTAATTACAGTCTAGCAGCAGGGTGCGCAAATTATAAAGGGCGACAAAGATCAGAGGAAGAGGTGACGATGTAACACTCTTTCTCCTTTTGTTGCCACCAGTGATTTAGTGGTAAATAAAAAGCAGGATGAACTATCAGCTCCAGTCTGTGATCATTATAACACAACTGGAAGAAACAAAAGTCAGTTATTTCCACAAAAGCTCTAATTTATCCTTTCCCCCCAGTAAGATCCTATTGTCATATACAGTTACATCAGTTTTATATCACATACTATAATTTATACAAAGAATTTCACATCATATAGATTTATGTCAACCTTAAAAGCTAGTAAACTCTATCAAATAAAAAAGTGGATAAAGTGAGTTCAGCTGTGTTTATTCTCCACCACATCTCAGGTTTTCTCTGCAGCTTGGAGGCATCATAACTAGAGGCAACTCGTCTCCAAACAGTCCGTGACAGGCCTCTATTGTGGACTTGTTAATGCAGGCAGACCGTTGCTAGGTGACAAGGAGGATGATGATGTCAAACGAGATTAATTATTATGTCTAACCCTTATCCTCAGAAGACCAGCCTCATTGATGTCTATGTCAGACAGGTCTAGTCAAAGCCCAGACCATCAGAGGACTGAACTGGGGAGAATTTAAGCCAATCCCCTCATCACCGGTTCGGGCCACCACAGACTAAATCAAACAGATTAAAAATCTCATTTATCCCACGTGCCGTAACCCTGATAACTGCAATTAACACTCAACCCCAATTACCTTCCCCACCAATTTCTCGGCCATTCTTCTGCTCTTTGTTTTATTAGAAGTGTCATATTTGGTTTCTATATGCGCTGAGCATGTACTGTGTTACATGACTCGACAATGACACCCTGTGCCTTCTTGTTTGGGTGAAAGGGCAGAACTCCCAGCGTCCTGAATGATTTACATAATAATCTGCAACATTTTTATATGAATAAACCAAACTAAACCAAGCCAACCTTTATATTTGTTGCAGATTTTGTATAATAACATGCAATGCAGAGCGCTTTACAGTTAAACAAATAGAACATGAAAAAGAACAAGAAAAAAAGACAATAAAACACCCACAACCTCTGTTCACTTAAAAATTGATTGTATTTCAGCATAAATAAATGTCCATTTTGCTGCTCTCTATACAACACAATAGTGACTCAATCTAAAACCAGTTCATTAAAGCGTTTACATTTGCTGCTCTAAACACCTCTGTTGGGTAGGTATTTTCTTGGAAATATCGCAACCAATAACGGTCTTGATCTGCACCACTTTACCAGGGAATGCTTTCCCCTTTAGCTCAGGCTTTTGGAAAATTCACTTTGCTGTTAATTGGTCTCCAAAATGCAATAAGAAATCTTGTTAGCAAATGAGTTTAAATGCTTTGGTGTGTTAGGCCTCAGTACACAGGAAGAGAACATAAATGTTTTTTGGCACCAGCCATCCTTAAATCTTATGCTGAAATGTTAGTTCCACAGGTTGTTAAGCTTGTGTTTTTATGTCTTGTATATGTTTATGATGCATACAGGCCTGCTGACAAGCTCCACCGCTCTGAATATCCCAACAGCACAGTCAGCCTGTTTCAGCAGGAGTAGATAGAAAGGACACAGCCATGGCTATTCCTCTTAGCCTTGTATATTTTCATATTGGCTCTCGTCAAAGCATCACTGTAGTTATTATTAGGTGACCTTGGTCAGCCAAGTGTATTATATTGTAGCCCATAATAACAAGCCTGTTTACGCCACAGAAAGTACTTGATTCTGATTGGCTGGACATTACAGCAATAATTGCAGGATGGTGTAGAGGTTAGAGAGGCTGTGTTGTAACCAGTGTATCCATCATCAACCATGTATCCTGCCGACGTGTCCTTAAGCAAGACACTGGTAAGGCCTTGGTAAGGCACTCTCACTGACAGTATTGCTGAATGACTCAAGTGTAAATGTAAACGTGCCAGACAACGCAAAGCTCCAAACTATGATTAACTCTCCAGCATTAAACATGTTTAACATACAGTATAACCAGACATCGCTCACGCAAATATTTGATCACCACTCTGAATTAATGTGCTTGCAAGGTGCCAACAGGAAACAAACATCATCCTCTTATAGTATTTACACTTAAGCATCTAGCTGACGCCTTTATCTACAGCAACTTACAGTGAGCGTAACAGTAGAATAAGCTTATTTCCAGAAAAACAATATTACAAGCAACAAGTGGTGAAAAGATCAAGGGTCAGAGGTCGCCGCAACCTGACAAAAGATGAAAATAAAAAATGATTCCATGTGATTGTAAAATTATGGATAATAGAAAAATGCTGAGGGAAGAAATAAGAGCTCATGAGGGATGCTTTTTTATGCAACCATATATCAGCTCCAGTCATTTCAGGTAGTCTTTGCTTTATGTTACATTGCTTTGGTTTTACAGTATAAAACCAGGATTTTATGCAACCGAGTCCAACCTAGTTAGAAATGACAATCACTGACCACTGATGCAGTGCGCTGGCGCCGTACTAGAGAAAGAGCTCTGTTGGCCAAGGCCAGGTGGAGTGTAATCACCTAATTTCAGTGTAATGGAGGAGGTGTAAGGTCTAATTAATGTAGTTGTTTATCACTTCTGACAAATATTAGTAGCTGCAGTGCTTAAAGTGCTCTCTTTCTCTCTCTCTCTCCCTCTCTCTCTTTCTCTCTCTCAGTATATCAGCAATTGCAGTAAGTTAATAGACATTAGTAGATGACCAGACTTAATTAAAAAATAAATATCAGTAAATCAAACAGTAATAATATTGTAGTAAACATTCAGTAACAATTTAGTTTGAATCAGTTCACCTTAATTACAATGTCATATCTGTTTATAGATGGGCAGGATGAAAAATGGGGGTAGAGGGGTATTACAGTTGACATTTACATTTCTTCCATAACAGGTGAAAGGTAGTCATTCATTTATCTTTGTCTGTTCAGCCATGACGGCTGCACAGACAATGCTAACTGCCCATTTATTGCAAACAAACTGAGTAAGGGATTATCCATGACAACCTCTATCAATTTTCTGATAGAAGATTGCCTTGGAGTGGATTATCCCGCTTATTACAGGAGTTGTAGAGCAGCCTCCGTACCAACATCAGTAATAAAATCAAAGAAATAACATTAAAAAAATTCAAGGGTGGGCGGTGCTGACAAGTTTACATTTCAAGGTTCCTAAGTAGCTCAGTTAGCCTATAACAGGCAGGCAGCTAGCTAGGAGAGGCACTCATGCAATGCTGTTGCCTAGACTGGAGGAAAGTTCCTCCACTTTCCCCTGTCTGCCTGCAATGGTTGAAGTCCAGTAAAATAGCCGAGACCTTTTTATAGAAATGAGACTGTGCACTCTGGGGGAAATCAAAAAATTTGACAGAAATTTTTTTTTATGTCAAACGATAAACAACACAGAGTCATAAAATTTGTTCTGAAGGACATTAATGCCACAAATAAATGATATTTTTAACTCATCTAGGCTTGTGCGTAATGTTGCTGTCTACACAGCAACATTACGTGCGGCAGCCTATGTCGTTGCCATGGTAACTGTAAACACTCCTGTCAGGCACAAAGTCCAGCGGTAACGATAGTTTTATAAACGTATACATTTACACGACTACTTTGGTGATGTCAAGCAGTCTAACCATTGTCTTTTCTGGGCTTGTAGCGCTGTTGTCCGTTAGCACTGTCGTAAATATCAACGCTGTGCAGCTACGCAAAATCTTAATGTGTGATTGGCTGATGGTGTGCCTTACGTTGAGGTGCCGCCATTTTTAGCGTTTCAGATTCCCCCATTGTAAAAGTGGCGGAGTGCACTGTCTTCTTTCTGTACTCTAAAGGTCTTTGAACATAGTTAACGAAGGTTAGCGCTCGTAACGTCTTTTTGACACTGAGTGTCTCCAGAACTGAACTGACTTTTTTCCATAGATGTAGCTAGCTTGCTAACATTAGCCTACAACACACAGCAGCAAACCTTCATCAAGTGCATTAATTTGGAACGAACAGGTGCAGTGATGAGGTCACGGCTTGACAACGGGCAGTTAGTCGGGGAGTTAACCGACTGCGGAATGCCTTAAGTGACCAATCAGAATCAAGTATTCAGCATAGCCGTGTAATAACGTTCTGCTCACCAGAAGATTTACCTAGATGTCTACAGAAGCAAATGTAAAAGCATTTATGAACTGGCTATAGTTTGAATCGCTATTGTGTTATAACAATCAGTGATAGAGTAGCAAAATGCACATTTACTTATATGAAAACATTCAATTATTAACCTAAGTTTTTTCCCAGTGGTGTCTGAATCTTTTCTCTGTCAGTAGCTGCACCGGCGGAGTTCTGCTGATGTTTGGTAGGTCCAAATCTCTGATGCCTTTGTAGTTTGTAAAGGAGAGCAGAGGATGACTCCGCTTCTGACTGCCAGTGGGAACATTACTTGCTCTTTCTCTCTGTCACTGTTTCTCTCTCTTTCTCTCACCCCTGTTTGAATTTCTGCATCTACTGCAGTCCCCTTTCACCAAGCAGACACACACACATACACACACACACACACACACACACGTACTCACGCAGACAAAGGAGAAAAGGTTAGTGAACACAAAAAACAACATAGCA
>OMKZ01053282.1:0-34643 GCA_900302535.1 Neoniphon sammara
CTCCAGGGGGGAGGTGAAGTGGATTTCTTCTCTCATCCATTTTTCATGGCTTTTCTCCTTTCAGATCTCCTGTCTCAGTACATACGGCCGACGGGTCGATTCTCTTTTATCTTTAAGCATCTTTTGGGGACTACGTGCGAGCGTGTGTGTGTGTGTGTTGGGGGGGTGGAGGGTGGTAGTACGGGTCAGGGTTTGGGATATTAATGCTGTTATTTTTCATCAAGGTATCATAACTACTTTAAAGCACTTGCTAATAAAATGATGCTGAATTTAGATAAGCAAAATAGACAGAACAATGTTTTTCAGTTTAAAAAGCAGCATAAGACTACACTGCTTCTATATCCTCATGCAATATCTATTTTATCTATATCTATATCCTTATGTATTATCATTGTTATTACTTCCAGTGGCAATAATGATGGGATATTACTCAACAATTATTGTCTAAATATTTTTTACGGAGATTTCAGATCTGTATTTTTCAGCATTGCAAATGCATGGATGGATGTGATAAAGCATCATCTCAATAGAAAATACAGAGGTCAGTTCATACTGACCTATACTAACAGCATAAATTATACTTTTTAATGTTGCTATTTCCTGGAGAGTATATTCCTCCTGTGGATTCATGTAAACACATACTAAGTATAACATATTTTTAAAGGGTAATTCCAGCTTTGGCCTTATTTTTATTGTTTTTTCCCCCATGATATTAATCAATTCTGATCAAATTTTTATCAGTTGCTTCACTGCAGAGCTCTACATACCTCTCAGCCTGAACGGAGCGCTGCTCTCCAGTACAACAGACCTTTTTCCACAGCAGCCATTTTGACATGAAATCGCAGGTAAACACAGGTGTTACTAATGACATTAATGAAGGTTCTGTTCCATTTAGGTCTTAAAGAGCCAGGGTCCTGCTATTGTTCATGCTGGCTCACTGGAAAGACTCTGATACGCTTAAATGGAACAGAACCATTATTGGTGTCATTAGTAACACCTGTGTTTACCTGCTATTTCATGTCAAAATGACTTCTGTGGAAAAGGGCTATCCAGCGGGGAAAAGGGAAACTCTTTACAGTGCATTACAGTGCAGAAATCTAAGCAGCCGGCCAAGCAGCCATTGGTATTGATCAGCTACTATCAACCCTCCTTAAATATTAGTTATTTTTTGCTATGGGGCTGTAAAAATTGAAGTTATTGCTCCTTTGAGAACAATGACATTAGTGACTATACCACCTATTATGCTGTTTTCAGTTTTAACATACTGGAAAAGCTCACAAACCAGGGTTTTCTAGATGTAATAGGAAACTCATATCCCTGATCTTATTTTGACCTGAAATGACATCAGCACTTCCTCTGACATGCTTTATAAAGACAGGGCAGCAATGGTTGTTCACTTTCAAGTTTCAGAGTAGCTGATTACTGAATACAGTTCATTTATCACTAAATAGTTCCTCATCTTTCTTGGTAAAGGCTAATATATAGACTACAGTGTCCATTCTCATGGGTGATATGCTACAAAAGGTCAATTCAAAGGTCAGTGAGGTTCCTCAGGTTTGATCATTTGTGGTTCCAGAGAAATACTTGTGTTGCTTCATTGGATTCATAAAAGAACCATTTAGGAGCATTTACTATCACTGGGATTCTTGTTTGGTTCCCGCCATCCGTGGTGCCGAGCGCTCATTGCTATGGTGTTTCTGCACTGCACTTCCCACAAATCACCTGTTAATCAAACGGTATTCAGTACTGAGGCGTCTTTCGCCTTGGATTTTTAATTGAAGTGTGAGTTTCTGTTGGTGGCACTCTTTTCTTTATCTGTTCAGCCATGGCGGTTATCGCTGCTCAGTTCTTCTTCTGTTTATTCCAAAAGCTGCCATCTCCTGCCATGAATAACAAAATCAAAGTGTGCGAGGTGTCAGTGAGTGCAGATGAAAGGAGGTGCATGCCTTTTCTTCCTAAAACAGGTTTGCATAGCAATCTTAGAAATTCCCACCCATATTTTAATCTTTGGAGGTAAGTATGGGGAAATTACATACCAGGGCTGGCAGAAGAATCTAACTCTTCCAGTACAACACCGGTCAGCAATGATAACACAGCATGATGAGCATGCAATGTTGGTTGACAGAAGAGCCTCAGCCTTTGATGCAGAGAGTTGAAAACATTCAAATCAGTAATGGGTTCCCCTGTTGGACACATGGTCCCATTGGTTGAGTTCAACTGCAATGTCAAAGAGCCACAGTTTTTAACTAACTGCCAAACTTGAACACAAACTGTTTACGTGAAATGCATGGAAACTGAACGGTGATGATTATTAGTTTTAATGCTGCAAACCAGAAATTTGCAAAATGGACCCATCACTCTGGATTCCAAGCCACACACTGGTAAGAATGTAAACAAAAAAAATTGTATGCATGTGGCACTAGTACTTACGGTACCTTGTTGACCAGATATTCGGGTATCCAGTTCCGGGTATTTAACGGAATATTTTTTACTATAGTTTTATTTTTTATTTTGCCCAATACATTTCAACTTTCACATGAACATTGAACCTGCATATAACAATGCCCATGGGACGCCATTGTGAAGCTATAAGAAGGACTGTACATTTCCAAAGAACTCAACAATGAAACTCGTGCATAAAAAACTATCTCAACCATTAGGCATGATGGAAAAAACTGACCATAAGACCCAGGCTGACACAAAGTGGAACTGTCCTTTAAGGGTCCTCACTTCAACTGACACTTGAAAATTTTGCACACTTCACCTTTAAAAGAATTAAAAGATTACTAAAAATTAATTCACCAATCATTTGAATTTAATGGAATTAATTCAGGCATTCTTACCAGTTTAATTACTTTTAAATGACGGAGTCAAGGATAAGGCTGATGAGCATTTTTAGAAATGAGGCCCCATGCATCTCAGTGACTTTTCCTTTCATTCCCATGGTTGACTGAGCTATCAAGTGTGTGGAAAGGGCAGTTTCCGCTGCGATAAGAGCAGATACCCAGCCAGCACTGACTCTGAGGTGTATCTCTCTCATACCCTCATGTTCTGCTCTGCTGATAGTACTGTATGCATTTCTGTTTCCTCATGCGGAGAGCTCAGATTTCATATATGCCGACCTGTGTGACATAACGTTACTGTTATAAGAAGAAATTTACCTTCAAGCTTACTGGAAAAACAAATTTGGGTTTGAGTAACATCAAGAAAACAGGGAACTCCTCACCCCCTCCATATCCAACCTACACATGTTCACCTCTAAAAATGGTAACAAGGGAATGGCTGGATAAAATGTTCCTTGTATATCTCATGGACAACACTGAAAATGCACTTGCTGCAGCCCATTTTCACTTTGGAGATGAAACAGTGTGAGCTCATAAATATTTGATACTTGGCTCTGTGCTCTTATTACTGAAAGAAAACACAATGACAATTGTCCACTACATTTTTATCCATATTGGAATAATATTAAAAAGAGCAGCCCTTTTGTACATGATGAAAACAGATGGAAACCTCCCCTTTATCAAAGTACATTTTCAAGTCAGTAGCCAAGAGCTAATGCTAATAATATAAAGCTAAAGCAAATTCAGTTCGAATTTGTTTCAATTTTAATGTCTCCAAGAGAAATGCTCCTCGTAGCAGTATGCATTATAAACATCTAAATATAAAAATACAAAAATAGCCCAAGACACAGAGTTATAAATTCACACCGTCATCCATAAAAAAGTATTAAAATAAATGGCACAACCCTGATTCTTTGTTATCCTCTCGATGTATCTTATCTTCCCAGTTTTTAGCATTGGAAGTCATTTTGAAGTGTTATTCCCCTTTTAATGTTCTAGATGTGAGACACTATAACTCACAAATCATCTTCAATACTTAACATGAAGACAAGGAGAAAACAGCTGGAGGGGCTGCATCTTAAAGCCATATGAACTCTGGTTATTACTTCTTTTTGCTTGATCTCCTTCACTATCACCATTTTGGTTGAGATAGGAGATGCTGCACGAATGTAGCTAGCTACCTGTTGTACATCAGTGATCAAAGACATGATTATAGGGGACGTGCAGTATGTTGCTCAGATTTCTTTCTTCTCAATGGCAGCATAGCAGATGATTTACCTCCTCTCCATGTTAAGATATATATACAGACTTACTTTAACCCCCATGCCATCCCAGCATGCATCGGTTAGGACACTAAATAAATATACCTCAATGATAAGGCCCAGCAGACATTACAACGGACATAAGGTTGTAAAAAAGTGAGACGAAATCTTACTTGATATTGGGCCTGTAAGGGAGAAACAGGTTGTTGGTATCTATCTGGTTCTCATCTAGGACTGTTAATAACTATCAGTTTGGACCATTTCAATCACTTATCACTCTGCTCTTCTTAAAGCCTCAAAACACAATGTCACGTCGGTCCAAGGGTATGACCGATCAGTGCGCATCACTCAAGAGGTGAAGGCAGAGGAAAAGTGCATCTTGTAGTAACCTGATGTATAGGTTGGGTGAAAGAGTAGATAAGAGAAGGAAGGAGGGCCTACGCTATCTGATCAGGAGATTCAATCACATCCTCTTACCTTTAAAGGTCATTCTTTCCAAACCTTAGATCTGCTACAGTAGAGGAGTATACACTCATTACAGAAGTCAACATAGTTGTGAAGTGGCAGTGGCCTGTAAGTTAGAGATGCAGGCTTGAGGAAATTGCTGGTTCCATTCCTCCGTCAAGAAAATCAAAGTCCAGACTAAATCTTGGACATTGAATGAGTAGTACTCTCTCCCCTCAGAAACTACTGGAAAGATGCCCTTCTGGAGAGAATTTACACCTTAAGTTGTGGGAAACACCAAGCCACCTTCAAAGGACAAGCATCAAACAAGACAGATGTGCAGATTGCTTTGTGTCCCCTCACGTCTCTTGCTAAAATTTGCCCATGAACACACCGCACAGCTCATGGTCAATATGCATGCACGTTCTGCACATCTGCAAGAGGAAACACTTCTCTGGAAACCTCAAGATTGTGGAAAGATAAAGGCACAAGTAGTGTTAGCCTTTCATTTTCGTGCCACTCTGAATCTGTTCAAGCAGGTTCATTAAGATGAATCAAGAATATGTCTGAGGAGAAGTTGCAATTGGCATTGGCATTGTCACCCCAAAGGTCTTTTGCTTGTGGGAGGTTTCTTTGCCACAACTAGCTCTCTCTGGTGACCTAGTTAGCTAGTTGGCACAATATCAACACTGGGTTTCCCTTTCTCTTCTTAGGCTTACTTAGGCTGAGCAGCCAACAAAAAGATTTCTATTAATGACAACTGACGTTGAATTGGCCGCGAAGCCACTGAGAGCCAATGAGGTCTGAAGGACATGCTGCACAGACTACAGGTGATCTCTGGACCGCAAGACAAGAACTGAGGACCAACCTTTGGCTTGGTGTGTTGGGGTTTAACAGCTCAAGCACCTCTAAGTGGCCAACAGTAGTAGAATGAAGGATTTACTCCACTAATATCACACCGGTGGTTAGTGCTGGTGTTTCTCAACATCACGGCCAAAATTAAGACCATACTTGTGACCCACCTCTGACTGACTTCAGTATCTCAATAAGTAGATGATGTGTTTTTACCTAATGCATTGTAGTTATAAAGAAAATGGAAATTATATATTTCTATATTGTGCTACTGTTTGTTGCTGTTTGATGTAGTGTGTTTTGGTCTTTGATGGTGCACCTTCAATGTTGAAGACAGCCTTCATCAGAACAATAGTGTATTTTATTTTATCTTAGCAGTCCTTAAAAAACCCACTACACAAAGTTCACTACGAATCCCTGTCCCCTGTCTGCCCCACTCCATTCCCATATGTCTTTATTTGCATACAGATAGACAGTGTGTCTGTGTGTTGGAATCATACTCACTTAAGTGTTTCAATATACCTCATCACTCCAGCAGTGGCTCTTGGCCTTGCTTCAGTGGGCAGCTGGCAGGGCAAACTTGGGCATTAATGACATCCGAAAAGAAACGTGGCAGTCCACCTGCTGTAGTAAACGAACACATGCACATACATACACAGATAGCCTCTGGAGGAGAGGGATACTGTGGTCCAAGGACATGAAAGCCACTGGGTCACAGTACAGGTATGTCTACACTGTCTTACAAAGCACAGATTTGGAAGGCTGATGGGAAACAGATATTCACATAATTTTTGGTTAAACATACACAGTCCACCTAAGGATGCACTTGATTTGTGATATGATCATGAGAGATTCATATATAGTCACACTGGAAAGAATGCATCTCCCAGCATGCCTTGGGATCCCCAGGAGGAATTTGAGGGAGTTCCTGGAGAAAAAGATATCTGAGCTTCTGTGCTTACCATGTTGCCACCACAACCCTGATTCAGAGAAAACAGCGTGGATGGATGTCAAAATACCTCACACGCTTTCCTGTTTTCTAGTTTTTATCAGATGAGGCTAGAAAGAATAAAAAGGTACCTTTTTGCCAGCAAGGCAAGCATCTACTTCTAGAGTCCTCTACATCTGGAGAAGTCACTAAGGGACTGTATGATTTTACTAGGTCCTTGCAAATGTCTGTAATACCTGTAGTGGCATTGACACTTTGTTGACATTCTGATGGCCTTTATGTAAAATAAAAATATGACATAACACTGTGTGACAAACACAACTGTAAAATAACTTACCAAACATGGGTCCTAATAGTTATTCAAACCTATAACTCAACACATTATAATCTGCTACTCTATGCTCATCTTGTATACTGGCTAACCTCAACACAACTAAAACCAACAATAGTTATAGGATACTAGCTGACTTATAACAGCCACTCACCCAGCAGCTAATCTCTAAGGCTGTTGCAACTAAGTTGAATATGCTATCAGTAAATTTAAACAAGTAGCAAAAATTATGATACAGAGTGAGAGTTATTAATCTTGTCATCATCATGATCAAAAGCGGTGCAGGAAACTGAATTATGCAACATTCAAATATTTAATCTAGAGAGGACTGTGGTCTGGAAGACTGTGTCTCTATAGAGTGTATTTCTTCGCAATAGAGACATATTACCAGAGAAATGTGTTACTCAAGTGGGAGGGAGTGTAAGCATGACCTGTTGCCATCTTGTTCCCAAGCAACATGCTTTCAAGAGAGCAAGAGATGTGTGGCATTGGTTTTTGAAAAGAGGAAGAGAAATAAAGTGGTACAGAATGAGTCATAGTAAATAGCTACATTTTAGTGATAAAGCAGGTACTCTATATAGATCCGAAGAGTGCTAATAAACAGAGTAACTAGTGAGCTGATGAATAGTTGAACATGTTGGAAATGATGGGTACTTCTATTCACTCTCAAATGTCATTACTATTTACTGATGATCAAGGTTTTCTAAGGCACTCTTATTCAGATGATTGTTACATGATTGATAATAGCTAGCTTACACAGAGGCCAAAGCCTGTCAGTGTTTTTGTAAGAGATAATGTACACCCTTAAGTGCACCCGTAAGAGCACTTACTCTCAAGTGCAGAAGTCTGCCTGCCCGCACACAAACATACACACCTGCTGCTGAATCACCTTTTACCTGCCCTTCTCACTGTGGGAACACTGCATTTTCTCATGCCACTCATGCCACACAGTCTACAGGCTATGGTGATATACCATCTTTGCCGGGAAACATATCAAGATACATATCAAGATTTGTTTTTCAGAATTTACATATACTGTAGGGGCTGATGTCCATGTTTGCATAATGTGTCACCCTGTTTCCTGTTCCAGATCTGATCTGTATCTTATCAAGGTGTGCTTGTCCAAGAAGCTTGATATATAGCACATTGTCAGGCTATTTAAAGACTACTGGCAGAATTATGTACCTACGCAAAGGGGAAGTGGTGTGAAATTCAAGTTTATCACATGATTGATGGCAATCGCGTGCCAAATTCCCCACAAAATACTTGCCAGTGTGTGTTCCTTCAGTTTCGAATGAAAGTGAAGAAGATGCATGAGGCACACAGAATAATGGGCTATCGGCAGAATCAAAGCTGGCAAAAGCAGCCCATTTTTGATTGAACATAAATACTGACAGCTGTAAAACTATAAGTCCAACAAAAAGTACAGGAGGAAATGAGCTGTTAAGGAAAATTCCAACTGAGTGTAGTGAAGCACACACAGTAGGATGCAAAGGCATATGCGTGGTAAAAATAATAATAATAATAATAAAATAAATAAATAAATAAAAAGGCCATTGATAAATGTATTTATAACATTTTGGGACTTTTGAGAAAATTAAATTTAGATTATTTAAAATTTCCTAAGGACCAGCTAGTGGATATCCTGAATAGTTGTATACACTTATTTCATGATATGGCAACAGAGAGCAAATCAATATCTATGAACCAATGGACATAGTCAGGTTACCACTGTAGAAAGAATGCATACTGTAGCAGGCATCCTCTCTGACTTGCGAAAGCTGTAGATTCTTGATTTCTTTTAGTGCCACATCTGATGTATGGCGGTAAGATAACTTTGATTGTCTGCCTTCAGCAGAAGACAAGGAAGTCACTTATCTACTTCTCAAAGCCCAGGCTGCAGCTGAGGTAGGCTGCAGCCTGGGCTTTCTTGGCTATTACGTCATCAAAGTCTGTTCAGTTTGGAAGCATCCTTTCAATATAGCTGAGAAATGCAGCCTTCATGCGGCAGTTTCCAAGGACATGTAACATGTATCCTTCCCAGCCTTACATATGCCACAATCATGTGCATATATTGGAGGAATTTCTTTTTTAATTGTGCTAATAGTGGAAAACAGTGATGCTGCACTGGTGGAATTTGTCTTGAATGTAAGTTAAAATACCTACGATTATGTAAAATTGTACTCCCAATGTGTTCTCTATTATATATTATGATTGAGACATTTAGAATAGCTTGAAATCCCACTGCCCACACAGCAAGCAGAGTAATAGTTGAAGTTTAGTACCTGCTTTTACTAAGTGTTGCCTTAGCAAATCCAGCATGGTGGAACTTGGTTACTGTATAATTTATGTTTCAAGGCACAACAAATTACCAGTAACTACACTTGTCACTAAGTCTCTCAAGCCAGACTTGTTGGCTACCACAATTTCCAAATGCTTCCACCTAACAGTCTGTACTTTGGAAATGCAGAAAATGAGCAGCAAAATAAGGTGGATATCTGATCATTTCCTCACTTCCGTATCCCCTGTGCAGACATGTAAACAACTCCTATTGGAAACCAAATCAGTTGAAGACTGGCTAGCTAGCTGCTGAGCAGAAATTGAAATTCGAAAAGATATTCAACTCTTTCGGAACTTTGCCAAATTAATTCCGTGCCAAGTGAGATTCCTCGTCTCAGCAGAGACATCTTTTATGTTTTTTGGTGTATAATTTCGCCAGTTTCGGAGGCGTATCATCCATACTAGCTAGCTGTCTCATTTGTTTCCGAGGGGAATACATTTTCTCAAATAAGTCGAATACTCTTCTGGTACAAAGAGTTTCTTCAGTGGAAGATGACAGATTCCTCTCAGATTTTCACAAGCTTAATTACAGATTTATCTATGGAGCATTTGAAAATTGTGGAAGAGAGAGTCTGGCTTCAGAGACTACTCATCACCAGTGGGGGTTTTATTGTTTTTCCTGGACATAATGAGGAACAACAATTCCTAACATAAAATCCAGTTAAAGTTTCACATCTGCTAAATCAGACTGCTTAAAACTCACCTACAAGAGAGTAATAAGCCAGTAAATCAATGTGAGACAGAATGAATGATATCAGGCATCAAACCTATTTTATTTACACTTAATGCAGTTTAGTGAAACACAGTTAGTGCACATGCAAAGTATCATATTTAAATATATATTTGTACCAAGTGTCATATTGTTTAAAAGTTAAATATTTAAACATTTATGTAATAAATTAAAAAAAGAACAGAAAAATTACTTAAACACTGCCCACAATGAGTATTCACTCCAAATTAAGCATAAAATACATAAATCATTAATACTCCAATGCGTAACGCTAGAACTTTTTTCAGAGAACATTTTTTAAGAACACAAATTCAGTGTAAGACACTAGCAGAAAGAGGAAAAAAAAATCACAATTGTACAAATTGCTTTGCAAGTATGTCGATACCAGGAGAAAAAAAAATCATAACACTTCTTTCTCTTAAAGGTATTATGTGTAGGATTTTCAATAAATATGACACAATCTAATAGATTACTGTAAGTGCTATACTGTATAGCCACTGTAAACTGCGTTATAGCAGCAAATTTGATTATTTTCCACCTGCTGCTTCTGAACTATGAGCTACCAGTAGATCAATAAGGAAGCAAGTCTGAATTATCAAGGAGACAAGGCAAGATTCTGTCAGTTCAGGCTAAGTTTGATAACTTTTCTCAGATGAGAGCATGTAACAGTTTTTTTGGAGCTACTGTTCAAAACTGCAAAAGTCAAACAGTCAAAGGCATCATCACCACAGATTTAACAGAAATATACCTGTCTTAATTAGAGAATACTACACATAGCACCTTTAAAAACTTACATTTATGATCTAGCTTATCTCATGGTCACTGAAAATACAGTAATAACTTTTGAAACGGTGCACAAACCATAAAAAAAAAATCACAGTAAGAAGCAAATACAGCATAGCAATGGGGTACATGTATAAAAAGATGTGGTACCACTCATGAGGAAAATCATAAGATTTAAGCATCCTGTCCTAGAGAACTCCACTGAGTGTTGACATTTCCGACACGTTGCTGAAAATTTGATATGTTTGTGCCTTGAAAGTGCGCAAAAGGACACAAAATACTTTTGTTTTGCCTACTTGCCTGAGTGATGGAGGTAGAAAGGTCACATGGTGGGCTAATGGTAATAACCAGCACAGGAAAAAATAACCATGCAACTGAAAGGACAATTCTGGTTATTTTTAACCAGGCCCTTATTTTCCTTGTTTTTGCCATCATTATGATTGATTATGTTCAAATTTTATCTCTTCACTGTAGAGGATTAGGTAGTTTACGTTCACTGAAAATGCTGCTGAATTAGGATTTTGTTGCTTCAGGTTCAAAGGATTCTTTACACATTTTACTCACTTGATTCCCAACATCAACATCCCATCAAAATAAATTTGTATTTATGAATTTAAAATCAACCATAAGCAAAGTACAGTAGGTAATACTCACTTTTGTGAATGTGGTTGATTGTATTAATATGTGAATATAATTATGTGATTTTTAATACCATGGATTGTCAGCAAAAGTATATTCCATGCTATGTTAACTGCTTGTGTTGGCACACTTTCATAGCTTGTGATGTGAGGTGGAAGATAATGAAGCCCTTAAAAAAATCCAAATGTGCTATTTGTAATTAATTACAATAAATCCAATATGACATTAACATAGTATCAGAGTACTTAATGGTCAACTTGCCCACTAGCTTATGCTAGTTTAACATATCTAATACAGCAATACACATACACTTCAGGCCATGGACAACTGGAATATTGGATGTCAGCAGGTCACCATTGTAGTGTGTGTTACTGTGTTGACAAGTTGTAATCACTGCTTGATTTTGAATGTTGGAACTTATTTTCCCTCTTGGTGTGTATAGGACAGCGGCGCTCACAGCCAACTGAAGATAGGTTAAGCTCTCAGTTAAATGATAAAATACTGAACACAATCAATTGACATTATTGAAAAGAACAGGAAAACATGGCCCAGGTTGGAAATAACCCCAATTATCCCCTAACCTATCCCTATCCCTCAAATGTTTGTGGTACTTTACATTAGTAAATATGGCTTAACAGTGGCACAGTCTGACACCTTACTCTGCTGTCAAGTGTCACAGTTACAGCCAAATGAGGAGTAGATGTTTACATTTGACAGGGGCAAAAAGTTACAGACTGGCCTCTAAAACTAAAGTGGCTTCTTTATCCTATTGTGGAGGGATTATGATAAGTGTTTTAGGCCAACAAAGTCTGAACCACTTGGCCTTATTTCAGAAAACTAATTTTGTTGAAGTACAATTTTGTTGAAAATACACAGAGAAAACTGCTTCTTACAGCAATGGATTGATTATGGCTATTAAAATGTAGGCAAAAAAAAAATGAGAAGATGTAAATATATTAATTTCTGGGGTGGGTGCAAACAACACTTTGAAGAACTCTTTATAGACTGAAAATGCCTGACAAAGAAAAGAATGCCAACCACGTAAAAAAGTAGAAACTGTGAGCACCATCGGAAATCTTTCAGTGGAGTTCTCCTTAAAACTACTCTCAGTGTGTACAGTCCAATAATTCACTCAAATCTCATTCAACCTAAACAGACTGTCAAGAAAAGATTGTCTTCTGGACAAGGGTGGAGTAAATATAGAGGAGGGGACTGAGGTCATTGATCTAGTGAGAGTAAGATTCTAGTAATTCCCTGATACCACTCTTTTTGAGCTAAAGGAGCCATTTGAAGATAGTACATGAGGCTATTTATCATCATGTAAGTCACGGAGAAAGACACACCATCAATATGTATTTAAAAGAAAACTTGTGAAAGTGTTTGGTAGAAACCATGACAATAAAAAAAAAGCTCTATTTGGAGGGTTTTGTGTAGAGGGGCTTATGAAATTAAGACATACCCCGCAACCTGTCTTCAGTTGTCATTTTCAAGCTTCTCCAGAGGTGCTTTCCAGATTTTTCAAAGATGTCATGAGATTGATCTTGACATACCCCCAATTTAACAATATGTTTGGGTGTTTTCGACTTTGCAACCTAAAAATAAATACCAACAAGTGGTAGTCAAAGAGAATCAGATCTGGTCTTGAACATACACTGTGAATTAATTAATTTGTGCCAAAACTTTGTGGATTTGCATAGGAGTTGTTTATTTTGTTCTTCAAAAGCAATTAGCTAATATGCTTTGGAACTTGGACTTCACCAGGTAACATTAGTCCTGAGAGAATTGGAATTAATTCATCAAATCATTAAGCTGGCTTTATTTTGTCAAGAAAAACAACATAAAATCAATTCAAACATTTCCAGCAAAATATGCAATCCTGCGACAAAGAGTGATCTTGGATGGACATGAGAAAGAAACCCCAAGGAGAACTCCATGATTGAGTGATTGGGAAGGGTAGTAGGGAAGTATGGCTACAAGGTTTGAGTGGGAATAACCTTTCAAAAGTTTGATTGAGGCTGCGTTCATACCAAGCATGTTTGGAGCAGTTTAGAGTGTTTACTCCCTTGGTTCAGCTCATTTGGCCAGGTGACAACGATGCCCCCTGGAATCAAGATGGCACCAGAGGTTCCTGATAATTCAAGTCTGTTCTTTCCCAAGTGAAATGTGGTGCACTTCGTTACAAGTGAGAATGTAATCTCAACCAGCCACAGGAAACAACCCCAAAACACAAGGGTTTATGGGTATAAGGAGACAGATGCTGACATCTGATAGCCAGCAGTTACTCATGCTTGCAAGTGCTAGCATAATAAAATGAACTGAGGGCAAACTGCAGTCTGGGTTGACACTCATATTCATCCATTTCTTCATGTATTCTTAACTGGTATGAACACCAGAGAAGGCTAAGAGGAAAGACAAGCCCAATATTGTTAGCTTAACTTAAAGGGACTGGAATCAGATTTGAGTCGGGTTCATCTGCAGCTCATTTAATAGTTTTTAAAGGAATACTCCAGCATTTTGAGCATAATACCCTTTTTTCTGACTTACCAAGACTGAGACAAGATGTTTAATACCATTTTCACCTCTGTATGTCCACTGGTGCGGTTCCTACGGGTAGCATTTCGTGTCAAAGTCTACAGGAGTCATTAGCCTAGCTCCGCAAATGTGAAAAAAAAAAAACCTTACAGCAATTCTGAAGCTGTCTTATTTACACAATGTATCGTGTATTTGAAATAAAAGTCTTGGAATATTTTCTTAAAAAATGAAAGTCATTTTAGGAGAAGTTAGATGGTAGGAACTATAACTGCTGACCATGTGTTAAGCGGTTATAGTTCCTCGTTTTGTTTTTGTTTTTTTTTTAATCCAAGATACATATTTCATTACTGTGTAATACACATGATACACTGTAAATAAGACAGCTTCAGAGTCCCTCTAAGGTTTTTTTTCAGTTTTACGGAGCTAGGCTAATGACTCCTGTAGATCTCAAGTCTTTCTGCTAAGCTAACATGAAATGTTACCCATAGGAACTGAACCAGTGGACGTACAGAGGTGAAAACGGTATCGAACATCTTGTCTGTCTGGGTAAGTCAGAAAAAGGGTATTTTGCCCAAGATGTTGGAGTATTCCTTTAATATTTTAACTTGTAGATTCCAAACCACCAATTTATTCAGGCAAGTGAATTTCTTAAAACATCTACATTTTACTCAGCTTTTCCACCCACACACAAACTTTTCAACTTCTAACCTTTGCATTTATACCAAGTGGTTTGCAAAAGAGTCAAACTCTTACACAGTCACTGTAGCAAGGCCACACTGGAGCTGTTACAAGATTTGCCAGTGTATGTTTCTGATTGTAGTATTATCTGACTGTAGTATTATGGAAATCATGAGATATGTAATCTGTTTTAAGTGAGTGGTATTTTGCTAAAAACAGTACTGGCTTTGTGTACTTGCATATTTTTTAACACACCATACTGTCTACAGTGTAGGTGAATGTCTTTCTGTTAACATCTGAAATGGTATATGAAGGATCAGCCCTTTTGGATATACAAAGTACTGCCATATAGTAAGAATAGCAAGCAGTTTGTTGCTTACAGTTATTTAAGCTGCGAGTGATCTTGAAATGTAATTCCAGGTTGGTCATCATTACATCCAGAGATGAAATTAAACCAACAGAATGCCTCAATCCCTGAATATGACCACTGGGTTGACTATTGGGACCTGAGATTTTGGCAAATTGCTTTTGAGGTTCACTTTTGTAAGCTTAGTTTTCTGTCCTAATGGCCATCTAAGCACTGCACAACTACACTAATTCAACACTTCCCAAAATAAACAGTGACCAAAGGTAGTCTTTTAAACAACAGAAGTTATTTTAGACTTCTTAAATCTCCATTAATTTAAAATGTCCCCAGTTTTGATGCTTTGTGGTGTACCAAAACATGCTAGGCATTAATAATACTACCGACAAATGACTTGACGGAAATCAAAGCTATGAAAATGTTATAGGGGATTTGCAAAGGTTTTGATGAGCCATAAGTCTTACAGAAGAATGAATTGGATTCATGTGGATAAGCTCTTGGTGAGGTGCAAGTGCTTGAAAATGTGGTACAGAATGGATGGAAACCGTGAGAATCTCAATAGCAGATATCATTTGGCCTTGCTGGGTTTACACCAGAGTTTATGCTTTTTAGCATAGCTCTCTTTTTTCCTGTTCTCTCTCCATCTACCATGAAAATATAAGTAATTGAGGATGCACTACCCCCATTCCTTTAAGGTATGGAAAAACCCCTAGTGGTATCAACAAAACTCAAACTCATCTCCCCAAAAACAAAGGGCCTCACAGATGCACCCTTTTGGGAAGTGATGTCAAAGTGAATCCAGGGATTTCACTTACAGGTTCTGAAAACAAATGGCACCCACTGTAACTTGCTAAATCACTAAATGTGAAAAGGCCACTGGAAGTGGACTTGATTCTCAAATGTGTTAATACAATTCTCTGTATAGGCTGCAAATTGAGAGTGTGCTCAATTAGTGATATGCTAAATATCGCAAAACAGGCCCTCAGTGCAGAGGTAGGTGAATGTTTTTGATGTATGGTGTCTAACAAAACCTAATTACACAATGCCCGCTTTCCTTTTATAATGAAGTATGATATTATGTCCACTGGCTCCTAAACACTTTGTGACAAAGTGAACAGTTCATTTCAGTGACACAGAGTGATTGTTTAGCCTTGGGGTACCACGTTAAGTATTGCTTAGAGGCTGTGGATCACAGAGAAATAAATGAGGCATGCCTGAACATGTGGTCGTTAATAAATCACACTAATCGCTTTTATTGTTACAAGGCCCCACCATTGACTAAGCATTGTTTTTGCATTACTGGATCATGGCTTAATCAAGGGCAGGCAAATGAGACCAGTGATATACAGCCATTTAAGCAAGATGGCACTGTAAATTAACGGATACCAAAACTATATCAAGAAGAGAAGAAAGTGCCAGTGACCCCCAGCATATGGCAAATTTGTTTCTAGGGAAAAGTAATTAAGACCACATAAAAATTAGGAAGGTAAAAGAAGAAAACTCAAAGATGCGTGCTGGCAACATGACAAGGGACCCACCCATTATCATGTACCAATGAGCAAAAAGGCAATAAAGAATGAAGGGCCATGGGGGAAGAGGGGATGTGCTGGGCCAGTGTTTGATTTCATTTGGGTACAGGAATAATGATGGAGGGGGCTGTTTGATGCTCGTTACACATTGGTGGAGATCTTGTACTTGGGCGACATGTTATTGTGGAACCAGATGAAACTAAAGATGACGCCCATAGTTTTGGGAATGCTCTCATCATAAGCGAACGTCATGGCCTCGTGCAGGGGTACCTTAACCACCTCGATCAGCTCTCCCTCCTGTGGCTCGCCACCGCCCTCGCCGACGCGATTGTCATCTGACACCTCGGCGTAGAACATAGTCTGCTTAGCACCCGTCACACCCACACCTGACCTGGAAGGATAAAAAAAAAAAAAAAAAAAAAAAAAAAAAACAAGAAGAAGAAGTAAAGCAAAGATTAGAAGATCAATTGCTATATGGGATGGATCTATAGCTGTATAATCACGTTTTTTGTTGCAGTTTGGAACATACAGTATTCTTGGCCACTGTTTTCAACCCTGACCGCTGAATTTTCATAATATCAGTTTGAATGAGAAAGTAGATCCAGTGATCCAGAAGATCTGGAAAGCAGATCCAGTGAACCGGATCTACTTTCTCATTCAAATATTATGAAAATTCAGTAGGCAGCATTGAAAACCAATCAGACCACAGTTTCCTTGTTTGATTCTGTTTGAGTCATGTTTGTAACTTGCTCATATTTTAGTTAGAACTATGTTTTTGAGAGCTGTTTTGTGAATG
This sequence comes from Neoniphon sammara, assembly GCA_900302535.1. Lineage (NCBI taxonomy): Eukaryota > Metazoa > Chordata > Actinopteri > Holocentriformes > Holocentridae > Neoniphon > Neoniphon sammara. Next base: position 17,073 of record OMKZ01053282.1, read on the forward strand.
GAAAACACGTGAATGGAGAGGCAAAAAATGGAAGATCTGTGTTCCACAGGCAGAGCTGCTGGTGAACCTGAGTGGCAGAATATAGACTTATATTGAGCTCAAGAACATGTACTGTTTTACTTAACTAAACAAGTGTTCAGTAAAACAAGTGTTTTACTTAACTTCCGAATCGCTTTAAGGATAGAAGGTCAACCTGGACAAAAAATTATTTTTGGCTGTGTTAGCTAGCCAAAAGGGCTGCACAATACATTTATTTCAGCATGTACATCGCAATGTTCAATAGTCACATTGCAAGATGCAGGACGAGAACTCATAAGTTTCTCATTTTCTATGACTAATCTACAAAAAAGTACATCTGATATGACATAATTTAGTCCAATTTAAGAAGCAACAGACATACTGTAGGTGTACTCCAATATCCATGACAAATATATTATGTGATTTAATACTGTTAGTGGAAATGCTTTCATACATATTATACATCATTAGAAAACTTAAAACTTTCATCTTTTTGGCAGTCTTGGCCCTTTTACAATATGCGTTACAACACAGCAAAAGCATTTCCGGCAAGCGGCTAGGCTAAAAACAAGGCTTCCCTATTCTGCTGCGGGCCACATTTTTGGCTTTGTCATGGCTCAAAAACTGACATCTATAGAAAACTATGGTCTCATCTTGAAGCGGAGAGCTTGCAGATTAACTCTACAGATCACTCTATATATCACAGAACAAAAAGATTTTTTTCCCTTACTTTTCAGTTTTTTCCAATATCGTGCAGCCCTACCAACCAAACAGCCACCAAGCCAAATCAGAAACCGTACTGAGATGCAACTACTCGCTGGTATTACCTATATCCATGTGATGTTATAAATTAAACAAATTTAAACACACACCTTTTAACATACACACAAAGAAAATTCCTGTCAGCTCTGTACGCCCTCAATATGCAGCAAGCATGAACACCAAATGTTTTTGAGGAATTTAACTGCTATTCAAACTGAGCTGTATTTCTCTACAGCAAAGGGCTGTGACCTGGGGTTGCCTGTTGGCAGTGAGTAACAGAGCCTCACACTCTGTGTGCCTCTTGTCAGATACACCCTCATAGGGGTCATGAGGGTTAAGATGATACCTTTCCATTTAATGGAAGCAGCCCACACATAACAATGGCAATAGACACTACCAACAAAGCCAGAGGAGGTCGGCGAGTCAAATCAAAAGCATGCTTATGAGAACTGTCAGTCTTAGCTGTCCAGGTGCTGCTGTCTAATGTGGGACTACTTCCAGCACTTTCAGCTGCAGTGTCTAACCTGCAGCCTATTTATAATATGTTGACAAAGATGGATGGTTAGTGCCACCAGGTTCATTCTCCTTCATTTACATAATCTCAGCATTTCAAGTTTGCTTCCTCATTTCTTCCTCTTATCATTCAGATGTGTTGTGCTTCTATTACCACCTGCTTGTGTCTGATATTATATATTGTCATGTTTCTTGCATGTGTCTTATGATCCATGTGTTTTATCTGTAAATCTGACCTGTTCAAAAGGTCTTTTCCACAACTGCCTGGCAAAAATCTGACTTGTCAGTAAGGAGCTCGACTATGTCATCTTTGGATTTGTCACAAGATGTGGTTTCCTCCTAGTATAGTCATATGTACACACCTTGTTTTCTGCAGGTTTCACAAGTCAAAGACTTTTAAAGATATTTTTTAATGCTGCCTAGACTTTATGACCAATAGAGAAAACAACTATAGAGACAACACTGGAAAACCAGCCAATGCTCTGTCTTGAACATATAAATGAACAATAGAACAATAAAATATCCAGTGTTAAAGGACATGAAATCCTGCTGTGTTACATAAAGCAGTAGAGAAAAAACATGCATTGAATAGTGTAATAGGAATACTCCAACATTTGGGGCAAAACACCCTTTTTCCAACTTACCCAGGCTGAGACAAGATGTTTGATACCATTTTCACCTCTGTATGTGCACTGGTTTGGTTCCTATAGGTAGCATTTTGTGTTAGCTTAGCATAAAGACTTGAAGTCTAAAGGAGTCATTAGCCTTAGCTCTGTCCAAGTAAAAAACAAAAATAAATAAATAAACCTTACAGCAAAGCTGTCTTATTTACGCAATATATCATGTATGTTAAACAGTCTTTTTAGGAGAAGCTAGATAGTAGGAACTATAACCGATGAACACATATGTTCAGTGGTTATAGTTTTGTTTTTGTTTGTTTTGTTTTTTAATTCTAAGACATGTATTTTAAAAACACATGATACATTGCGTAAATACAACAGCCTCAAAGTTACTGTAAGGTTTATTTTTTCACTTTGATGGAGCTAGGCTAATGACTCCTGTAGACTTCAAGTCTTCATGCTAAGCTAACACAAAATGCCATAGGAACCAAACCAGTGGACGTAGAGAGGTGAAAATGGTATCGAACATCTTGGTCTTAGTCTGGGTAAGTCAGAAAAAGGGTATTTTGCCCAAAACACTGTATTCCTTTAAAAATAAGACCTCTACTAATACTCTAAGAATTGATCTAATTCAGGAGTCTTTCAGATGGGTGTCCTAGTACGCACAAAGATGCAAACAAACTAACCTGTAAGAGGTGATCCTCCTCAGCTTAGAAGCAGGCACATCATAGCCACACTCCTCCAGCACCTCCTGCCGGGCGATCTCCTCTAAGGTGAGGTCGGGTTTGTCCACCAGCCCGGCACAAAGCTCGTAGGTCACCCCCGCTGAGGCTGGGGGCTGTGGAGGAGAGCTCTGCCCCTCAGGGACTGTCTGGCCCTCCTGAGACTCTGGGGCGGCCGCTTCAGCTGCACCCTCCTCGGCTTTCTCAGAATTCTCGGGAGGCTGAGGCTTGGTCCTCTCCCACTCGCACATGTATACAGCTGTTGGTGCAATAAAGGATGCAAAGACAACATATCAGATATGGGTAGAGGTGGCAAATCACAGTTGTTCTCATTACTGTAAATGAGTAGCTTCTGGTGGACTTTGCGTATTTTCAGTCAAGATTGAAAAGTGATTTAACTTTAACAAATTTGAAATGAAGACCCCAAACAAAACATTCTGACACTGAACAGATTAGATTAGGGCTTGGTATTGCCAACAACTTCCCAATGTGATACATATCACGATACAGAGGTCACGATACATTACGCATCACGATACACACTGATATTGAATATTCATCATGTGTCACACAGAAATTAGCACAACAGTTATTTATTATAAACTGTATATCAGTTAAACAGAACAAGAACAAATAAGTCTCACAGAGATCTTAAAAGTAAAGTAAAATAAATTTTTTTAAACTCAAAATTTTTGAATACAAATTATTACTTCACAGCACTTGATGTTGTATTGATACGGGACCATTTGTATCGATATGTGCATGAGCATGGAGTTTGTCACGATATATCGCCGTATCAATTTTTTAAGCACAGCCCTAATGTTGATAGAATGGTTTGCACCATCGACGGAACTGCTAAATACAGCAGCAAAATAAAGTTGAGACATCTGTAATCGTCCATAGCTGCTATGTACATTGTTGGGTCAAGCAGGACCTACAAATCTTTATGATTTAAGTTCAAAAGTGCTCAAAGCTGTTTTCTACTGAAGTTTTACCGTGCTGTGACATCACATTGTGGACATTTTGTGCTCGCCTGGGTTATTGTTGATTTGGCTGCCTCCTGCAAATCATCGCCTGTCAAATGCTTGCTTTCATTGTATTTTACTACATTTAAATTGTATCCTTTACAGGGTACAGCATCTCACCAGAAAACATGGCTAAGGTTAAAATAACAAACTGTGGCATTCAAAACTCAGATTTATTATTGACAGTACCTTAGTTAACATTAGCTTACAATCTATTCACCCAACTGCAGTATTAATGGTTTGTATTTGCCTGGTTGGTGTCTGGCTAGTTCAGTAGCCTTGCTAGCAAGCTGGATACCTAACAACAAAAGAAACATCAATACAGTCACGTGAACTGGCATTTTCAGCATCTTTTTCAATTCAAAGACTAAATATTGACATGCTTTTTTTAGAATGCTCGATATAGTGTATAGAAACATGCACAATACCACAGATTGAACTCCGCTCTTTCATCTTTTTGGCATGTAGCAATGTATTTACAGTATGCAGAGCACATTTAGCTGCACTTACATTATTTTTTTTTTTTTTTTACACCCATAATTATACTTAAACTTTCAGCAACACAATAGTACTTCTGCTTCAATAGTATATTTTGGTACTCTTTCTACCCCATTGTTAGCATAGTTTTCAGCCATACATTCTGCATCCTTTACGGTGCTTTTGAAGTTGTTTGGGCCAAGAAAATTTGAAAAAATAATGTAGATTGGACACAGTGATGTTTTTATGGATGATCTACAAGTAGCTTCTTACATTGCAGAATTGAATGTCTCTTTAAGAACACATGGTTAAGATTACGCGCACAAAGCATCAACAATAGTCAAATATTACTAAGCAGTTTACTGGACATTAAACAAGAACTAGGCTACAGCAGATACTGTTTGGTGTCAGATCAAAACGAGGTTATTTAGTTGCGGAAAGATTTTATAGACATGTGCTATAGAAAAAAACTAATTGTGCGATTTAAAAATAATAGTCATTCAAGGCTCTGGACAAAGTGTCACTTCTTTTAGACAAAGGCTAGTTCTTTTTTTTCCCCAACAGCAAGGAGAAAAGGGAGGGAAAAAATACATCAATGCCCAGACTTCCTTGAATTTAGCACACTGCAGTGTGGAACAGTCCCTGGCGACGTCTAACAAAGGAGGTTAGTCTGCTTTGTAATGGGGTCTCTTGCGGTCTATTTATGAGACTGCATTGTTGCTAAGACCCAGTTGAATAAACAGGGATTCTAGGGTACTGCTTTTTAGTGAAAGTGTCCAACAGGATAGTCAACAAGCTAGATTTAGCTTGGGGGAAAAAAAAAAGAATAAACTGCAGTCTAAAATGTTATTAGTCTGCTGTTTGTCTTTGGGAACAGAGAGAAAGCTGATCATTTACCTGGACGGAACTGCTTGACAAGGACAAAACAATGTGAGGTGGTGTTGAAGATCAGTACTGAGACACTGAAAAAGAGAGAGAGAGAGAGAGAGAGAGGAAAGACGATTAAAATAAAATCACAACTGGATTACTCTATGAAAATCTCTTCATTCAAACAGTACCTTACTCATTAGAGTCGAATGGACACAAATAATGAAAATTTGATCATCAACCGTGTACAATGAGAAAGAGAGCATGAATCCTGAAGCTTAAAAAATAAAATGGAAGAGGATTTTAAGTTTGATAAATTGGTTCCCCTGGGAATTTTACATCATTACTAAAGGACCTTGTCAAACCAATTCATTGATGATTATTGTACATTTCTACAATTTTCTGTTGGAACTCGTTTGTGACTCATTTTTTTTTTGTATGAAACTTGATGTGCTGCTGCTAATCTTGGCCAGGATTCCCTTGAAAAATAGATTAATCTCAGTACGCCTATCCCTGGTTAAATAAATAAAATACTCTTGAAGTTTGCAAAAAACTTTCCACGCTTGGCTGAGGTGGATTAGTTGGCATCTCAACAAAGGCAAAATGTGATAAAGGCTGACGAAAACAGCGTTAATCGAAGAAACAATGACACTGAAGGGACTTTTGCGATGTGCTTCCGCTCCATTGAACATGGCGGCGGACTGGAGCACACGTTATGTGGGGATGGATTTTTAATAAAGCCATGTGCAACTGAGTGACGGCTGTTGCTACCACTCTTCATAGAGCAATCAGGTCATCAAATCTCCCCGTCCTCTCAACTGTTTGGTTGCCAGATTTTTGATTACATACTACAGTTGCATGCTTTTCCAATTAATTTGCATAATGTGGATGATGGAAATTGGCATTGATTGGCATTTTCTTCTGCCAAACTTTCAGAAATGCTCTTAAAATACGTGCAAAATTTGAATGGAAACTACTGGCACAGTCCCTACCCCTCTTGCAAATGACACAAATAATAAAATTACATTTTCACAACAGAAGCATAAACAAGCTAATTACAGCAGAGGTCCAACATAAACACATGGTGAACATGCTATATAATAATACTAAATAATGTAATAATATTACTTTGTCATTTGCTGCTTTGGTTTGAGAACAAGGCTTTGTAGCCTTGTAGCAGAAATGTGCTGTTATGCTAGAGGTTATATATCCTGCTCAAGGGTACTTCATGCAGGCTGAGAGATGACCTTGCTAACAGTAGTGCTTTCAGCCATCCACTCATATGGATCAGGAAAAATAGAGGCTGTTTTTTTCACCCACAGGCCCAGGCCAGATTGAATCAAGACTCCCAGCAGGTTGGATGTGAGGATAACACGGGAAGGAAGGTCAGTACGATGTGCCATGCCACTGCCACCCAGTGAACTGAAAGCAAACAGGTGGGTCAAAGCTCTGTGTGTGTGTGTGGTGTGTGTGTGTGTGTGTGTGTGTGTGATTGTTTGGCAGCCAGTGGAGACTTAAGGCCTGGGGTCTGTGTTGGGAAAGCGGATGTGTCTGAGGAGGCAGGAAGCCCTGCCCTGTCTTTCCCATGGTGAGAGAGACCAGGAGACTTTTGCTGCAACCTGCTCCCAGCAAGGACTGTTTCAATATCTGTGCGCACTACTGATATTTAAAGTGGAAGTCCGATCCAAAGAAGATATCACATGCATGGGCAACGGCGATAAGGCCTCAAATCCATATCACAATTAAATGTCACAGTAACCTCGATAACAATGAAAAACCTTTTTTTTCCCCCTTTTTTAACCCTGATTTGTCATGGCCGTACTAAAAAGATTTAACAGTGTGTTAGAAATCTCAAATTTTCTCAGCTATCTCTTTGTTCTCTGCAATAGACTCATCATATTTGATAATGTGGTTTTTATTTCAAGTGATGCTTCCTTTTGTTGTCACTGTTTTCCAGCAATGTTTACACTTTGGCCGCATCATTCTTGCTGAAGCCAAAATGTGTCAAAATGGCCAATACGGCCTTCAACATCAGTTCTTGTTTCTTTTCAACTGACTCATTGTCCCTATCTCAGTTGGGTTCAGTACTTATACTCATGTTAGTTCTTACTGTTTACAGTTTTCAGTACACTACCCAGAAATATTTTGTAATCTAAGAACATTCATTCAAGGTTTCTTAAGTCATGACCTTGCAGACCCCAGACTCTGATACACATCTTTAAAGAGGAATTTGGTGATTTACACATCCTGTTTTTATTTACCTTGTATAATCTTATTACAGGGAACTGAAAAATGTTTCTGAATGTCTAATTACAGTTCTCTTCCCGTCAAAACAGCTGTCAATGTCTGCTCTAGTGTGTTTCTATTATTAGACTCATTCAGTTCATATGTGTCATTTAGGTTTCAGTGAAATTACTTCAAATTTACATCCCTACTACTGATGCAAAAATGTCATTTTAAGGTATACTGATATCACTGTGGCCCCACCAGCAAATTGTTACTACGTGAGAGGAAAAAGTCAGCTGTGCCTCAGCTGCTGATTAAAAAGCCCCTGGTCCAGTTTAAGGGCTTCTTATCTAAGCGCAACCAACAATGGAAACCTGCCAGTTCTCCATCCTCTTCCCCTCTCCATCACACCTTCATTCATGGTTCCCCTTTCTTGAAAGGGCGGTAACAGGCTTCCCTTTTTAACCACTTTTCCCTTTTATGACCCAATGTTGTTTTCAAATAGGAATAGGCACTAAATTACAGGGTCCAAAAACACAAAAAATATCCAGCAGGCATCGAACAAGCATTTGCGAATCAAAAAATAACAGCACCTGTTTTGTGAGAAATACATTCTATAGGCAGAACGGAACATCTAGTGTACGAATATTATCACTAAAGCCACTAATATGGACCAAAAAAAAAAAAAAAAAAGCATGTGAGATCCAGGCCAAAATTGGGAACACACAGGCCCGGGGCATGGAAGCTGTCCCCTGAGGCAGGTATGGGCCTTGTATTGCCGTTCCACACCATTACTGCTGTTCCACTGCTTCCCTCTCCAAAAAATGCTCTAATGGTTAAACCAAGACGCGAGCTAAACGGACGCTCAGGACATTTCATGCGCCGTTAAGCTTGGAGCTTTCTCCGCGGGGCTTCCGGCCGCACAGCGGGAAGGCTGTGTAGAAACAGACATATGAGGAGAGGGTCCTCCACTCTAAGGTGATCACAGCTAAGATGGCCGTGGTGTAGAGATCACAGTGCCAAAGAGGTAAAATTGAACTTCTTGTGGTTTAAGGGGAAAATTTGTCACAAATCAATCTTCAAGGGTTGTTTCTCATTTAATGTGATGAGGCCCAATACGTCTAGATTATCTGTAGGTGTGATTTAGCCAGATTAAACCCTACTCCACCTGGCACTGAAATGCATCTCCTGTGTCCACACTAAAATTCGATTGCTTTTCCACCTCACAAATTGGCACCACACATTGCTTTAAATACCTATATCCTTAAGATAGATGGCATGTATGAAGGGTGGGAAAAAAAGAGGATAATAAAAAATAGAAGTGATGACGATGGATGAATTGTAGGTGAAGAGTGAAGATGATTCGATTAAAATAGAGGTGAGTTGGCAAAAACGAAGCCATTTTACATATTTATTTTTAATTGTTCATTATATAAAAAACAAAATTGCAATTTATTTTTTAAAATGAGCCCTGGAAGGATATAAGTCACAAAATGTGATAAATTCAGAATTTTTGAAAATTGGAAAACTTAAAATTGCATGTGAATTTATAAAGAGAGTGATATGTTGTCTAGAGTGACTGGACAAATTCAGTGGTGACTTGATTAAATAAATGATGATTTCAATTCTTTGTTTAATTTTACTCACTACAGATTTGCCATTTATCATTTAACACATGCATCCTCAAGGTCCTTCGTTATTTGTTACAAATAATTTTTGTTAATTCTGGTGGTTTATCATTTCACACCACAAAGTTTTGTAACTTCCTCTGGCTCATTGTTTAGCATAAGAAAGTTTTTGTATTCCCACTGTCATACTAAAATGTCATTCAGAAAATATGGCCACTGATAAACATCCTTTGACGAATCAGTTATAGACATGAACAATCAAGAGTCAGCAATTGGGTGAGCTTCATTGGGCGTCTAACCAAATACAATCTGACAATCTGAGCCCCTAGAACACATTTTACTGCCAGATGTAGTAAAATGTTGCTGGATAGTGAAGTTATATTTCCAGCAGCCAAAAGATTGACTTGGCTTTGGCTAAGTTTAAGTTCATAGAGCCGTGTTCACAAAGATTCACGTGGAAGACCCAAGTCAAAGCACTGAGGACTAATCAATTCATGCTGATTGGACAACAAGCCCAAGAACTGATCAAAGACTACTAATACAATCTTGCTGGTAGGTCCAACCTATGCCCACATTATTAGATCGTAGTGATGTTGGTCAGGTGCTACATTTACATGTAAGTAGCTGTTAAAGCCAATATCTTAGTACAATAACTGAACACTTCCATGAAGGCATGGCCACAACAACCAACCACACAAATACCTGCCTTGACCATATTCCCTGTCTAGTCCTATGTAGTACTAACCCAAACAACCAAAAAATAAATAGCTGATGCCAACAGCATCAAGACCCTTGTCTTTGAGTACCTTGCTACTCAAAACTAATTCAAACTTCATAGTCAGGGAACTGGTGCCCAACACAACAGGACTGCAGCACTGAAGTCCTTTACATATACTACTTCTAATGACTTTACCTTTCCGTTGCCCTTGGCCCCTTAAGTCATGCACACACAAATACACACGTATTCAGTGACAAACACTAACAGCAATAAACACGTGCCATTACACCAACACTCCAATAAACACATAGGTGTCAAAATAACAGAAACTCTCTGAATGGTCACAGAGAGACTAATATCTTCTTCAAGAGCCACGAAGGGTTTGCAAACTAACATTTGATTGAGAATACCTACAGCTTGTTTCAAAACTGCAGTTTGTCCCTATCTGTTGGAAATTCAAGTGCTAGCTGCCTTTCATTTGTGGGAGTAGTTATAACTCATGCTGTAAGCAAATACTTAAGAAACACAAGGCCAAATTATTGTGTTACTGAGCTATTAAGAAGGGTTCACTTTCCATGCGGAATCATTTTCATATTACACCCAGGAAGCGCGCAATCAAGAAATTGATCTTTGTACATTTCTAAGTGACATACCGTGCAAAATCTATTTCCTAATTTTATATAGATCAATCTCACAATTGAGAAATTGATGTTTGTGTCTCAGGAACAAGTGACAAATACAGGTTAATCAAGAATCTCCTTTGTTTTAGACATTCACCGGGTGATAGACATTCCATAGTGCATTGCCCATGTAACCTTTTGATGTGTTACCTTTGTTCAAACCCATCTTTCACATGTTCTGTAAATGTTTCATAAGTATGGGCCATAATATAGCCAACAAATTTCTATGCACACTTAAACAAAAATGCAGAACAACCCCAGGTCTCATCGGTACATGCTAACTGTTTGGCAGTATTGCTACCTTGGGAAGAGCTGGATGTTCCTATGGGCTATTTTCTCTGAAAGTATAGGTTTGAGGTTTATTGCTCTTGTCTCTATGGTACCATGTTTCACAGTAAAATAAATGACCTCTCCTGGGGGTCAGGAATAGAGGAAAGAGGGCTGAAATGACCTGGGACTTACCTAAGGGCATTGTGGTACCATGGGTGAAATAGAAAGTAGGAAGCAGGGCTTTGACACAAATGTGTGATATTTCTCTTACAGTGGCTCCCCTAGAAGCTCAGACATTTATAGTCATCACTAAGTGTAGTAACAGGGAGCCAATTCCAAAAGGAAAAATGGCTTGTTTTGACTTGAACATCCTGCCAGTATAAGGCAACTCTATATAGATGCCAGACCATAAAAGTAAATCCCATCTCTTCAAACAGGAGAGCTGCTAATTAAGGCCACAAGTGAGAGAAAAAAAACACACCAGCAGTTTGCTTTGAGTCGTGGATTTAATATGAAAGCAGATTGCCTCCTTGAGACATCATGTGTCAGGCTTAGGACCTGAAAGACCTCATTCCTACTTGGGGGAAAAAAGCTTGCTTGGACGATTCAGAATTTATTTGCACAGTGATCAAACAAATAAATGATCACTGCCTCTACAAAACAGCGGTGAATGAAATGTGTTCACATTTTACCTGTCATGGGTTCGCATGAAGTCCCAGGATTTCTTTGTACCGTTCTGTGAATAAATGAGAAAAATAAACAGCGTTAAATAAACAGAATAAAAGGCTATAAGACTGTCTTCAAAAGCCAAAGCTGTTTGACAAATGGTTGAGTGGAGTTACACACATACCATATACCCACAACTTGGTGAGTCTGAATGCACTTCACACCCTTTATTGCGTGTTACCTGAATGGCTAGATGTCAATTCAGCAGTGATTTATTACAAATGCTTAGTATAAAGGTGTACATCAACAGGCTGATCTGCTGTCCCATTAGTGATGCCTGCTTAGGCCTGTTAAAGCAACATGGCACACCCCACAGAAACATCTGCATAGAAAAAATAAGAAACCATACTGGTGCTGTTTAAACTGTTTTAAACAGGTACGCTTAATTACGCTCAATAGTTCCTAACTTAAAGGAATACTCCAATGTTTTGGGCAAAATACCCCTTTTCTGACTTACCCAGACTGAGACAAGATGTTCGATACCATTTTCACCTCTGTACGTCCAGCGGTTCAGTTCCGATGGGCAGCATTTTGTGTTAGCTTAGCATAAAGACTTGACGTTTACAGGAGTCATTAGCCTAGCTCTGTCAAAGTGGGAAAAAAAATGGTACGGAAAATGGTATCGAAAACGGGTATTTTGCCCAAAATGTTGGAGTATTCCTTTAATATTATGATGATAACCCATTTAAAAAATGTTTGTTCAGTAAATCACCGCAATGTCTTTCCTCCACTTATTTATTTATTTTTTACAGTTGCCTACTGTGACTTAGGTTGAGCACACCTGTTTAAAATAGTCTCATCATGTTTGGTATTATTGACCCTGACAACGGCAGGTTGCTGCTGAAATGCTGGCTCTCCAAACAGATCTTTTGGCATCTGAGCTGGGAGTGTGGTGACATTTTTCTTTCTTCACCTATGCTAAAGGATGTCCATAGATGGGCCCTTACAAGCTGGACTGGGTTACGGGGAAAGATTCCAAGTGAGTAAACAGTGAAGCATGTCCTGTGTGTGTGTGTGTGTGTGGTAAATCAACTTCAATGACATGAGGTGTTCTAATTGTTTATATGGCCTGCGGTCACATCAGCAAGGTGTGCAGCTGAACACTCCCTCGGTAAATTTCCAACAGGGCACTTACCAGGAAACTGCCAAAGCGAGAGCGTGACCAGCACAAATTAGAAAGCCAATACATTATGGCATGGCCGGAACTCAAATATTTGGGCTGTGACATAGGCTACTGTCTAAAGTTTTGGCTCATCTCTTTGGACATAGCCTAAAACCATCACTGACTATGTTGTACATGTACAGGTAGTCTGGTTCATTGTGAGATTATTTTCATTTATACTGGATAAAGTACAAAATGAAGTTCAGGATGTCATACATGTAATGAAGTATAACATGAAATGAAGATTTTTTCAGCATGTTCTCCACAAATTCTTTTGCTAATTTATTTTCCTTTACTATTGAATGCACAGTGGGGTTGACCTGGCTGGTTTGATAGGTTCAGAGTAAAGGGATTTACAGGAAGACTGCAGTCTGATTTGTAATGCTATTTCAATTTTCAAGTTTCATTGCCTAAAGGCCTGAAAGCAAACCCCTTTAAATCAAGCTTTTTCACTTTCATTTGGACATGGTAACAACCAAATTCAAGATAAAAAGAAGAGACTTCTCTTTTTACTATTTACATCATACACAAGTAAAAAAGAGTAAACATAACTGAACAGTCAGTACATATATTTTATATAAAAGCAAAATGAACACCAAATAAAAAATATATATATTCAGGCCTACTCAGAGCAAATTTAAATGGTGAAGTTGACCTACATTCATTGTGCCTGAAGAAATATGACCTCGACTCAAAATTTAGGTTACGCCTCCTGTCCACCCACAAGCTCTATTGGACCTGGTGATGACAGCTTTAGGCTACTAGATCAAATTTATTACAGCTACAATAGATAGTCTTTCGTGTGCATTTTCAGTACCAGCCAAGAATTTGAAGGAAGCAAAATGCCAAGCTAATTGCAATAGTATGAGGTTACTGTTGTGACAACACTCCTCAGTGACAAAGCCAGCACAAAGGCTTCTGGTTGTAAACGGAAATGCAGGAAGCTAGAAGTGAGACGAGAAAATTAGGTACATACTCTGGGTTGCGAATAGGATATGTCCTAAATTATCAGTCTGTCTCTGCCTGTGGCCTTATGTGTTTTTGCCTAATTCCCCCCATTTAACGGAAACTGGCTTTTCAACACTGTTCAGGACATTTTGGGGCATTTACTTTTGTGGCCAGTGGTGAAGTGGTTACAGGAATACCACGTTTTGGGCAAAAGACCCTTTTTCCGACATACCCAGACTGAGACAATATGTTCGATACCATTTTCACCTCTGTACGCCCACTGCTTTGGGTCCAATGGGTAGTATTTGATGTTAGCTTAGCATAAAGACTTGAAGGCTACAAGAGTCATTAGTCTAGCTCTGTCCAAGTGAAAAATAATCCTTACAGCAAATCCGAAGCTGTCTCATTTACACAATGTATCATGTGTATTTGAAATACACATCTTGGAATAAAAAAAACAAACAAAAAAAAAAAAACGAGTCATTTAATGGTTATAGTTCCTACCATCTTTTGTTCCTACCATTTAACTTCTCCTAATACGACTCACACAAAAAAGACGTGTAATTCATTCCCATGCAACACACAATACATTGTGTAAATAAGACAGCTTCAGAGTTGCTGTAAGGTTTATGTTTTTCACTTTGACGGAGCTAGACTAATGACTCCTGTAGACTTCAAGTCTTTATGCTAAGCTAACACAAAATGCTACCCCTAAGAACTGAGGCAGTGGACGTACAGAGGTGAAATGGCATCAAACTTCTTGTCTCACTCTGGGTCCGTCGGAAAAAGGGTTTTTGCCCAAAACTAAGTTTTCCTTTCAGGCTATCAAGGTGAGGCTAGCAGCCACAGAGCAGGGAAGTCCCAGCAACAACAACAATGGAAAACAGTAGGGAACAAAAGAACAGCACAGCTAACCATATAGCAGAAAAAAAAGCTAGTTCAAAAACACTGTGAACATTGGCACTGTTTTTGTTGTACTTGAGAGTGCAAGCGTTTGCCATCTGCTTCTTCAACTCCTGTGGTGGCTTTACAGCCTGATGGTTACACAAGCCTCAGGCCAGATGCTATAGACAGTTCATCAAAATGAGAGACAAGCACTGAGATTTGAACTTAACTAATTGAGCGGGAGGAGCACAGGCCTTTGCAGCCACAAAGCGAAAATTTGCATATTATAACTTTAAACATAACAGTCCTCTGGAAATTTGGCAAGTGTCCAAGTGATGTGCATTGAAATCATAGGCGGTAGAAACATGAATAGACTTAACGCCCAGCACATCAATTAAATGAGTTCAAAAAATGTAGCACCAGAGAAACACTTTAATTGTCACTCATCTCAGCCAATCACAACGCAGACAGTGCTGCTGTTTTCAGCTTTACTTGTGATGGGCCAAGCAAGAACATGCTGCACGTTAACATGCGTGACTGCTGGCTACAGGTTAGACACAAAACCAACAAAAGTAAATAATAAATAAATAAAATAACTACTTGAACACTTGACAAAAAGGCAAAAATGTGTGCTCCAACAAAATAATTTTGTTACTTTGTTTTGTGGTTGTAAACAGTTAAAATGACTGTATTCACATGCAACCATTCCTTCCACACACTTAACACTCCACAACTAGGCTAATCCACATTTTCCTTACTTATTTCCCAGACTATATACTATTCTCCGGTAAACATAAAAACTGCAAACCAGAAACAGTTACAGTCATGTTACAGTCTGTTCATTATTTGCCATTTAGATCTAGGACTCATTTTTAAAATCTCTCAATTTACTTGGGCAAATGCTAAAATCTCTGGCCTTCAAAAGTCCTTTTTATCCTATAAATTGTTTTGGAGCAAGTACTCCCCCATACGATATTTACATACATTTAAATCTATTTCATTCCAGCACTTATTTTATACAAGCACATTATATTAAATACATATGTCAAGCACCATAATCTGCATTTGTTATTTAAGTTTTACTAAAATAGTTCCCTAATTATCAGATTAATGCAGAATTTTGTTGACTGAAATGGGTCTTGACGTGGCATTATTACATAATTTGAAACAAGAACACATTCCTATCACTATTCTTCAAGTAATTTGATTATCATAAATAATTTTTTCCAGCTCCAGCAAGCACAAAAACTCGATTGTAGCACTAAGGAAACTTCACTGAAATTTGTAGTTTCTAATACATCTTTTCTAATTTGACACATCATAATATAAATAAAAAGTACTCTGGTGGAAACCATGCATCTCAACATTATGGTCAAACAACAGGAGCATGATCTAGCACGTCATGGCCATAAGTATTAATGTGACGCTAAGCTAGCATCATGGCATTCATGCATCATTAACCATACTGCTGTGGTGTGAAATAAGAACAGGAAGCCAAAGTTTGTGTAGGTTTAGCTATATTATGACTTGGGTCATGTTTCCTTATTGTAAAAACTGTTTTGTCAGCCCTATGATCAGGGTTTTTGCAGGTTTGTCTCCAAAATATGGCCGGCTTGAAGTTTGTGCTGATAACACACTCACTCTGGCAGAATTCTGGAGTACAGAGAAATGGCTTGAATCAAACTAAATCCACATTTCTAACAGAGCAAATAACTATGTGCTCAATAGTGGCATAATTAGAGTTGTACATTTAAGTAGGGCTAGCTCAACCAGTACTTACAGTACCCATATGACTATGGACTGAAATTAAACTATGCCAAAAACAAACCTAACAATCATTCATCATACTGATATACTACAGTATGTGTGTGTGACAGCAAGAGAGAAAAAAATATTTACTATGCAGAAAATTGAAAAAACTGACATACATGTATACTATCCAACTGAACATAGACCTGGAATGCAAGCTGTAGGGGTGAATACACACTGAGCATCATTGAAAAATGATGACCAAGCGATGTAAGTGAGACCAGTCATCTATAGGACTCCAAACTGTTATGAAAGATGCTCTGCCAGTGCTGCAGGCGGTCTACTAGTGTAACTACTGACACAAACTCCTGTCATGTCAACAAAGTGCGCAAGTGTCCTACACGCCATCATTCCTGCTCGGGGCCAAACTAGCCGCGCCCTTCTCACTTTTCTGTGGTGAGAGCAAAAGCACTGTGGAGGCGTACGTGCACCAGTGATAAATCACTTGTCATGACAGAGGCGTGGATACACTTCGTGTGGCTTGGCAAGCAGCTTTGTCAAAAGTGTTGATTGAACAAAGTGTGGCAGAAGCACTTTTCCTTTCAATAAATGACAAACTAATCAAGCACAGGTAAATGCTTATGCAGATGGTCTGTTTTTGACAGCGGGAAAATAAGGAATCATTTGGTTATGAAGTGAGTAAGGAGTGAGGACCTTCTCAAAACTAGCAAATAACTTCATGGAGTTGTCTTATTGACTTTTACTTAGCTTTAAGAAGCTTTAAAGGGATGGTAAACTTCCATTACATTGTTTTTTATTGTTATCATTGGGCGTGTCAAACCAGCCGTTTTACTGAAGATTCAAAGCTTCTTTTGCATGTAAAAGCGGAGTGATCCAATCAGAGCACAACCTCGGTTTTTATTCCTCCCGCCCCTTGGAGACTCAACGAACATAGTGACTAAGTTACTCTTTGCTTGTTAGCACAGCAGCTGATTTTTGTGCTGCTACTCGATATAAATCTAACATTTTGCCGAGGATTATTCCACGTTATATCACAAGAGGTGAGGGCTAGCAAAGCACTTCAATCTAACATGGAGCTTTAGCTAGCAATGGTGTCAGTCATGGACTTTCGCACATCAAGTCTACGGCTACAAGTCTCCAAAATCTAAGTTTTTGACAAGTGAGCTCTATAGCAATGTTAGCTAGGAAAACATTTGCTAACATTTTGTTGCAGTGTAAGAGCCGAAGCTATTTCAGTTCCAACAAGTGGGATATTTTCACTTTGCTGGACAGTTGGTTGATTTATCAATTTATTTATTGAGACAATATTGTTACCCTACAAGGGGAACTAAAACCCCCTAAAACTCCAGTTATGGACTTTTAGGAACTCTAAGATCTTGGTGGATGATGAAGATAGTGCTCAATTAAAATAATGGGTGGATTCCACCAGTTAGCAAGTAAATCCCACACAAAGCTGTGTTTCTCTGCACCCTTCAAAAGATTCATTTTTTAGTTTTGAGTCTCTGCTTAAAATCTTGGTATTTGCTGGCACTGATTCCAGTTGCATTCATTTTG
>OMKZ01053284.1:0-21831 GCA_900302535.1 Neoniphon sammara
TTTTTAGGTCTACAAGTGGAGGGAAATTTAACCCAGAAAAAAAAAGAGAGAGAGAGAGAGAGAGAGAGAGAGAGAGAGAGAGAGAGAGAACTCTACAGTCCTTTAGGGTTATTAAACATTCTCACATCCCACTCAGAACTGCACTGTACTCCAAATAAAAACAAAACTTCCAGAAAAGTTGATACAAGTTAAGGAGGTTTAAACGTAACAGTAACATTATATTAAACTAGAAGACTCAAAAACTAAACCAACACCCGACAATGTCAAGAACAATCGTGCCTCTGATATGAGCTTTTCAGGCAGCAGGCGTGCATCCAAGCTGTCTGGGGAATGTTTTGTGTTTTTGAACATACAGTAAATGGTATAAAGTGTTTCAGTGTTTTCTTTGTTGTGGTCCTTCTTGACTAAAATGCATGGTAATTGTTGAGCCACAGCATTGGTTTAAATATAATTCTTAGGTATTGAATTGCTTCCAAGCTGTCTGGTTCATATTTTGTCTTCGAGTCTTTGTGTAACTGTGACAGTCCTATATACAGTAAATGGCAATTACAGAGTGTTTCAGTGGTGACTTCTTTGGTTGACTTGGCACTGGGACACACCCATTTTATTCCCTTCAGGAACAACTGGGCCACTGCTGTGAGCCTGAAAAGACATTTTGGTTTGTAAAAGGTAAAAAGAAAAAATATATATGTTTAAGTAATCCTAAATTAATTTTAGCTATAAATGTACCAGAAGATAATCATTAATAGCCATAAATCCACCAGGAAATAAGCAGCACAGTACAATTGAATCTTTTTAGTATCTTTTTGGCAGCTACAATTTCAGCTCATCTGCAATCAAACCTTTTCACAGTGTGGTTTATCACAGTTTTGTTTTATACACTTCAGTACTTACCCTCCTCCGAAAAAGTTGTAGACCTTTGTTTTGAAGGCAAATTGCCTAGCTTCCGGTGTGGTTTACTCTCAGCTGAAGCTGTTTAAGCTTGAAGCCCCGCCCCTCCTGGATAGTGATTGGTTCAGAATAATTTATCTAATGAATATTCACGACAGCATGAAAGGCTGATTACAACAAAGCAACAACAGTAACAGCAATACTACCACCACTAATATAATATTGGACTAATATCAAGTTGTCTATAGTTTCTGGGGAAAGGTGGTGTGCATGTTTTAATGTTTTGAATGCTTCTCACTGCTTTGTACTGACAGGTGCTGGTTTTGTTTGCCCTGCAAAGAAAGCAATTGAAACATGCATGCATCTCATTATTGGCTACTTGCTGCTGTAGTTTTATATTCTTATGAGGCAGAGAAAGAAATAAAGAAATAAAATATTTCATTCAGGTTCATCCAGACTGAGTCTCTGTTTGTCTGACATTTTATCACATCAGCGCCACATTCAGCGAGCTTCTGACTGCACTTTCAAACTTCACCCGCTTTCCCTCGAAAGGCTCAGTAAGATCTCCCCTGCATGGTAATGCTATATAAACTATATATCATCAGGCTGTGTAAGTCTTTTAAATATTATAACATATTCTTTAAAATATCTAAATAATATCTAAAAGATCTACAGAATGTCAGTATGAGCTAAACAAGCCACAATGGTGCTGAGATCAGACACATTTCAAATATGTTGCTCAAACAAATAAGCCTCATAGAGTTTTATTGGTAGAAAAAAAATGTGCTCAACCCGACTGAGTTTCAGTGCCAAGCTGTCCTTGTTTTTTGAGGAAAAGCTGACAGATGTAGCCTGTGAGTGAACCCTCCATTCCCTTCCAGCTTCCAGCTGAGGAGGGAAAAGGAAGGAGAAAGACCTACTTTTCATGTTACAATTTGTAATATTTTTTTTCTTGTCTTTATTTTAATTCATGTTATTTTCATTTGAAATTGTATACATTTATCAGTTGTCTTGTTTTTCAGTTAAATCTGTGTAAGTCTTGATAAATAAAGTTGAAAGTTGAAAAGAAAGAAAGAAGAATGGAAAGGAGGAGAGACAAAAGGCCCTCCAGGATGAGGCTAACACTTGTTGAATGCCCTCCTCATATCAAACAACAATGGAGACGGAGGAATGGGAGGAGAGAGAAAGAAAGATAATAAAAGAAGAAAAATATAAAAAAATTCTCTTAATACCAAGAGCTCTTTTCATTCCTTGGAGTGAAGGATTACAAGTTTGAAGTTTGTAGCTACAGTAAGATTAAAGTGGGAAACAATTTTTTTTCCAACTTCCAGACAGTTTTTAGCCTGCAATCCTTTTCTCAGGAGACCAAGAAAGTATCTTGTAGCAACCAGAGAAGATCTCAACGCAACAAGCTAATTTGGACCTCAAAGGGATCCAAAACAAATGCACAGACAAACTGCCTCCACATTAAATTTCTCTCTAACAGATCCATGTGGACATTCCTTGGTATTACAGACTTTATGGACTGCTTGTAGGCTATGTAGCACGACCATAGTAGGTCTGGCTTTGAACACAGAGGAGGAGACTAAAGCTACAGAGAGGGAGACCAGGAGTTGACATTAATGCTTGTCTGATTATGTGAGACAAAAAAAAACAAAAAAACAAAACAAAACTTTAATAAGTACAGGCAAGTTATAATCTCAGGTTGCCTACAGCCCTGAGCTGAGCCTGTACTTTAGTGTGCTAGACTCGTGACTTATCACATCAGTCACCGAGCATTACATCAAACTCCAACGGAATCCGTGCAGATTACTCTTATCACTTTGTTAGTATATATTGGTAACTCTATAGTCATGCTGTGTTTTGTTTTTTATCTTTAGTGTTTTTACTTCTTGCTTCTCGGGAGCCTGCGTAACATTTGACCAGGCACTGCACATGAATACTAGCCTTTTAGCCAATTCTGGCACATTTACAGAAATGTGTATTAATTTGCACTGTCCCCATTAAAAATAATAATAATAATTGAAATGAATTAAATTAAAATTTATTAAAAGTTTACCTTCTCTGTTAGTGAGCCATAAAAATGTTTCCCCGGGCTCCGGTAGCTGGCCAAGCGCCAGGCAGGCATCACAAACCAAGTCAACCTGTTGAAGAGTAACCGAGAGTAATGTTAGCTAAGAAGCTAGTCAGTTAGCTTGCTAGCTAACTCAAACTGTGATGTAGCCAGAAAATTTGTCATATTAAGACAGTAACAATCACCAGCCTCTGTGTGTGTGTGTGTGTGTGTGTGTGTGTGTTTCAAAATATACATATATTATGTATATTTTGACCATGGGAAAGTGCATGTGTGGCTTTGATCCAGCGGAAATGTGAACAGAACTGACGTAAAACATAAGATAATAGACCCTTTTCTTACTTCTGGGTTCGACACAACAGAAGTCATCATGACAGATGTAACAGTAAATGTTCCAGTCCGATCTACCTGCTTAGAAGATTGTTTAGTCATCAAAAATATAAAATATAAATATAAAATATGGGAAACATTGCATTTATGTATATGTATATATAAGGATTTGCCGATAGTTCTTTTTTTTTTTTTTTTTTTTTGCCTTCGATACAGAACTTTAATAATGAGAATCGGCAGATACCGAGTCTGATCTGATACTTATAATTAAGGCTAAGTTGTTTTGTTTTGTTTTTGTTTTTGTTTTTTTTACATTTTTTTAAGTAACAAAGTATGAAAACTGAAAACTTGAAAACTTTTTTATTTAAACAAAATCCACAAAAGACAAAGCTACAGGTATCAGTGACAATAAAAAGCAAAATTAAGGGCATTATTGTACACATTTATTTAGTGTCTATAATGCTCTATCAATCCTATCAATCCTGTCTCCTCTCTCCACACATACACACACACACACACACACACACACACACACACACACACAAACAACCATTGGAATAGAACAACATATTCCTATCTACTGTACAGATTGTCTGGCAGTTTGAGTAGCTGGTTGAAACAGCCCATTATTTGAGGCTGTATCAATAAGCAAAGCATCTATACAGAAATAACTGATATATTATTATAAATAAGCTTATTTAAAACACACAAAAACATATTCAGCGATTGTAGAACTTTAAATTCCAAAGGGAAATGAAAATGGCTTTAGTCTGTCTAAACATCAAAAACATTTAAACAAGTAACAAAACATAAGCACATAAAAACATGCACTGTACATGTTTTGTAAATTAAAGGTATGAAATGTATTGATGACTACATTATTTGAGCTTAGAAATAACTAATATATTGATTACATGGAGATATACATTTATAAGAATGTAAGGTCCAATATTGAGGTAATAAGGACCTAGATGGTACTGGGGCTACTTGCTATGTATTTATTGTTCCCAGCTAAAGCTAAACTGAAGATAATCTGAGATGAATTAAAATTTGAGTGTCAGTCTAAAGCAATCATTTGTTGCTAAGTGTGTTTTTTAAATGTTCCCTATACAGTATAAGTAATTACAATATTGCTGTACTGTTCTTAGAGGAAACATGGAAAGTATCAGTTTAGTCTACATACACCAACACAACACAAAAGTGAATGACAATATAAGGCAAATTAAAACTTTAAATTTTCAAAAAATAAATAAATAAATAAAATCCGTAAACATTTAGTATGCAACAACAGCAAGAACATCTTCTCGTTTTGTAGGTTGTAGAGAGCAGAATTCCAACATTTAGATAGCACTGGAGAAAACAGATATGGCTTAGCTACACCAGCCTGTGCAGAATTCACAGTCCCCTGGTTTCACTGCAGCTGCACTGAATTCAAAATCAGGCAAATTGTAAATTCAGTGCAGCTGAATGTGTGAAATGAGTTTATATTCTGCACAGATAAACAGGGAAGGAATGACATGCTCCTGCAGCAGTTTGACAAAATGAATCGAACATCAATGCCCTGATGTTCATACTGAATGACCATTCAGTTTCGACTCCATAATTAAGTCTGAAATTGCCCCCGTATTAGTCGATTTCTGTACGCGGAGGGATTTGAATCCTGCTAACCAACCACCAGTGACTGACAGGTCCAGCCGGTGTGACGTAGGTCTGGAACCCGGCTAGAACATCAATGAACACAGTGGTTTAGAAATAAAATAAGACTATACAATGAGATAACAAATTTAACAGAGATCTGGGCTTAGGGATTGTCTTCCATGAATTCCCTTGTAATTCAGGCCAGTCGTACAAAAACATTTGGGTTTTGAACCCAGGAGTGAGCGTCCCTTCACTTCTTTGCTTCTACCATGGGTAAATATTATTATTATTATTGGGTATATCTGCTTTACTGAACAGCAACAGTAGAGATAGGAAAGTTGGGTTAGAGAGAGGGGATGACATGCAGCTAAGGGCGTGGGTTGGAGTCAAACCCCCGCCGCTGCAGTGATGATGTGTGGTACGCGCTCTACACAGTGATCTGTGACCGCAGCGCCCCCTCTTTGCTCCTACCTAAATGTGCACACACCAGATCAGGCGGCCCTGTTGTGCACACACTTGTTAGCTAAATTACAGGCTTTGTTCGAGACTCACACAGGCCTGGTTCAAGATGATGTCCGCTTTACAGGTAATTCAGCCCCATATTTCTATTAAATATCACAGCACTCTGAGTCCTAACTCACAGTCTGTTCACACACAGGTGCAGCGCTCGGTTGTAGTGAAACATTTTGGTCCTCGATGCTCAATCATTCTCGATAACCTCGGACTGAGCAATACGGACAAAACCAAATATTACAATATCTTTGACCTCATGCCTTGATATTGATATTGTGACAATATTGTAGGGATGACTGCTTTCACAAAATATTTGCACACCAAGATTTCTGATCAATAATCATGAGTAATATGGGTATGATTACTGAGCAGTCAGAAACACGATATTGACATATCGATATATTGCCCAACCAGACAGATTTGCCTAATGTAAAATGATGTTCTCTATACACTAGCCAAAGTTATATCACTGGTATCTGACATCAGTGTGAAATAAGATAACTTGTGCCACACACAAACTTAGCACATCAGACTGACAGTTAGACATCACAAGTTTTCAGTTAATTGCAAAAAAATTAGGACCAGGATGGAAACACTGTAATTAGATCATAAATCTGCCCTTAAGTCTCTGTGAGTAGAGCCAATGGATAAAATTGTGGCTTAGAGATTGGATCAAACCACTTCAGATACAGCACAGAACTTGTTCTATGGTGCTTTCACATATTAGTAGTATTTAGTGAATGGAACCTGGTGCATTTAGTCCCTTGGTGTGTTTGGGCAGGTGTAAACACAGCAGTCACACTTGGGCTGTTTCCAAGCGAACCCTAGTGCAGTTTGATTCAGTGAAAACAGAATTTGACCCTGATTTGACCCGACTGCAGAAAGTGAACCAAACACGCTGCATTTTATTATTATAGGTCGTGTGGTAGGAACGCATTTAGGTTCACCTTCTCTGGTCATCGCTGACATCTGACTGCAGAATCTTCTTTGGAAAGAGTGGATCAACACATTGTTGACAACCTGGAGTCTTAAGCATTTGTCCTGAGTGGCATCTTCCAAATGTGTTTTGTCTGAAAACCACAGCAGGAGCACCGACAGTGTCATCAAACGTAAGTGTGGTACCGTCTCCATGTTTGGATGATTTCTTAGCGCTTGGAAAAAGGTTTGTGCACATTTTACGCTGATATATTTCTGACCAATGTATTAAAAGCTTTTGAGAGAACATTTGCAACCCAGCTTGTTTGGTCACACCTCTTAGCAAAATTTTTGTTTTTGTTCCTGGTCCACTTAAATTCAGCGTGAAACCGAATCGGACTTTTAGAAAACAAACCAAAGTATCGGTTTCACTCTGATTTGGATTAGGCAAATGGACTTAAAGGTGACAAAGCGCCCCTAGTCTGAGCCTGGACTTTTCTACTGCCTTTCCTTCATTTTTAATTCCTCATTCACTAAGATTGGGATGCAGCCCACGCAGAATCGACCACAGCGTGATTATTTAGAATATGGAGGTCATTTAGTGGTGAGTGGTGAGTGGTTTTCATTCCACGAGCCCATCAGACTGGCAGATGATGTCCATATTTGGCATAAGACGTATCGCAGTTGATTCTAGGTGGTCCGCCCTCCAGTCTTAGTGAATGGAGCTTTAATTCTCCTCATTCAGCTTGCCCTCCTTTCTCTGAGTAGCTGCTTCTACTTGGCATGGCTTTCTCTCTCCTTCCTTCAAATTTTTCCTTCTCTTTCATTATTCTTCTCTGACTACGCTCCTCCACCTCTGATAACGACTTTTCTCTCCTTTCTTTGAAATCCAGGTCCAGGGAAGCAAGTCATCAAGGCTTATTTTCCCCTCCTTCTTACTCCTCTTGGTTCCTACCCTCCATACTCCCTCATTTCCTTGCCTCCATCTATCCCTGCCTTCCCTCTCCTTCCTCCTCCACCTGCTCTCCATCCCTCGTCTTCAATCATCACAGCTTCTTCTTTTCCTTCCTCTTCCCTCTCTCTTTGCCCTCCTCCTCCTTGCCCGCCTCCTTTCCGCGGTCCATGGCTAGCGGTTTCTCTGTGTCACCATGGCAACCTGACGCAGAGCGAGGTGTCGCGGAGCTGTTGTTGCGGTGACGGGATGCAGACTGAAGCGTCGCGGAACTGGCAGAGACGGACGAAGGCGTCTCCATCTCTCTGTCGGGTCCAGAGCTGGAGACAGGAGACGGAGGAGGAAGGGAGGAGGAGATGGAGGGCTGAGAGAGGAGAGAACAGAAGGATGAATATACTGTAATAAAACTGGAAATTAACATGCTGTAACTATGTTGTGTGTGTGTCTCTTTAGTTTGTCAGGTCCAAACATCCAAAAAGAAATGTGCTAACCAGGACATTTTTATTAACCTACTAAAAATCTCTATATTTTGGGGTAGAGGTTAGTGTTATAATAACCATAACTTGAGTTATGGTTAATGTTTGGGGAAAGAACATGAGTGTGTACCTGTAAAGAGATACTGGACTTGTTGGTCTTTTCTTTGACTTTAGCCAGAACTCCTTTAAGTCCAGAGGATTTCTCCGTCATCTCCAGGGCCGCTCTCAGCAGTCTGGGGGTCTCAGGCCTGGCAGGGGCCGCCTGGGCCTGGGGGGGGTCTTTTGCCTCCTCTTTGGTCTCAGGCTTCTTGCCCTTATTGAGCATCTTCCTGTTTTTACAGATAATCACTTATGTCAGACTCAGAAACACACAAAGCTGCAGCAGTTATGTAGATGAAGGCATTATGCTATTACATTTTTACAATGCACTGAACAGATTTCTAATATTGTCCATGTTTGATGCTCTTAGGTTGCTATGGTACCCAATAGTATTGATCAGTACAAGTTTAGGACATGAACTTGCGGGCAATATGACCCCCTCCCCCTCTCACCTGGCCTTCTTTCGGAGTAATTTCTGGGACTCGGGGTAGTGGACCAGGATCTCATTCAGGTCTTTTTTGTCCAGGATGAAAAGATTGGCAAAACCATGAGCGATCACGTTGGCCGTACGTCTGTTACCCCCGCCTACTGCAAGCAAACTGCCAATCAGAGAGCAACATGGCTGAAAAGACACTTTTATTATCAGTTCATCAGTTCATTATTTTATATGTCAGTCAGCTTGTGACTTGATGCAAAATCTGCTGAGAGTGATTCACATGACAGGATGAAGACCAGAAAATGACCATTCAAGAACGGTCAAGAATTTTTGTTCTATGGGGCATAAAAAAGTGTTCTTCTGAATGTATGTGGTTTTAAAGCATGTTTATTTTCCCACTGATCACTAGTCGTCACTCCACTGTTCTCTCAGTGGCTGCCAAGAGCTCAAACTTTTAAAACCCAAAGTCTGGCCCATACTCTATTTTGGCTAAAGTTGACCTCACTCACAGGAATTATGAATGGCATTCAGTTGGACCTGTTTTGAAGTTCCAAGGTATTACACTCTTTCAGTTAAAAAAGCCAATTTTTATTTATACAGCATTAAAAAATGGGACGTTTCAGAAGGACATCCATCAGACAAGAAACAGTTGAAAATGACACAGGTAAGATAAGATGTACTTTTATTGATCCACATCTTATATCAAGCTCAGTGGCACTGTATGTTACACAGGTGGTGAAGGTTAAGATAATTCAGAGGCCTGTTGGATGACTGGAAGGTGAGGAGTTCACACTCTTTATTTGCCAGTACTAAGGTAACAATCACAACACCTCAATGTGCCAAATAGAAAAACACATAAAAAATATATGAATATTTACAATAAAACAAACAATTAAATCATTCAGTTGGATCTGTGGGAGCTTGTTGCAAGTAACTCAGTGGCGACAGGTCTTAGGTAGCAGCTAACGTTACTTAGAAACAGCCACAGCTTGGACTGCTAAACATCTGGATAAGAAATAAGGAACGTTAAGGAACGGTCTGCCTTTTTGGCTGACTGAATGATGTTGACTGTAATTCTGCTCAACTAGCTGGCTAATCCAGTTACTATTGAGAAATTTCGTTTGTTCTTGTGGAGGAGGAGATACAGTGACCTGATGCTACTAGATGTTACTAAAGGCTAAATGGCTCTTTTAAACTGGTGCTCACCTGATTTCTCCAAAGACCGATCCTGCTCTGAGTGTGACGAACACGGTCTTCCCATCAGGACCCCCGACCACCTGCACCTCCCCTGCCTTGATGATGTACATCTCCCGACCCACTTCCCCCTGAACGAGAGGAAAAAACAGAGAGACGGAGGATGAGAAGGGAAGAAATACCTCAGACAGAAAGAGAAAAAGGTTGAAACAGACCTACTGTAAACAAACACATGCAGATAAATACACACCTTTTTGCAGACATAATCCCCTGGCAGGTAGACGACAGAGCGCAGGCTTTTCAGCATGTCAAAGATCATCTGTCTGTCACAACCCTGGAAAGAGGGAAGACAGAAAGTAGTGCTTCTACTGTTGTGAACCAAAATAGACCATAGGCTTGTTGCTGGTGGATCCTTACATGGTAGGTGTTTGAGACCTCTAGGATTTTCACTTTCATTTAAACTTTCCTGCCCTACATTCTGCCCCTTCATCCTATATTCTGTTATACACTTTGTATGTTTTTAAAGGTTCTTACCTGAAAAAGAGGGACTTTGCTGACGATGGAATAGTTGACGTCGATGGCGATGTCCAGACGCATTTTATCTGGCAGCTGAGTCAGCAGCTCTTGTTCATCTGGGTTGGCAGACACAACATGAGGTACAGCACGAGTGAGGGAGTCATGTGCACACACACACGCACAAACAAGCATGCATCATGTTCCCCTTACCCAGCATGCCCTGCGACTGCCAGGTGTAGTTGTACCAGGTTTTGACGCGGTTCTGGACATCCTTGGGGATGCGGTAGGAGGACATGTATTTAATAGTGCTGTCCATGCAGGCCCGGTAGTATGTCTGACCTGCTGTGGCGGCGCCAACCACGTCACGCATCTGAGGGATGGATGACCAGTATTATCCAATCAGGGGTCAGCATACAAATTACCAAATGATAATGTAACACCAGAGCACATTCAGGATTTACAGCAAACCAAGCAGTTTTATCAACTGTTTGAAAAGCAGTATGTGCTTCTGTTTGGGAAGCCAAAAATATTAATTATACAGAGATGTGTGGTATCAATGTCCTTGGAGCACATGGTGTATTATTTTTATTTTGGTCCTGCAGTTAAAAAGAAGGCTATTCACATGGACTGAGGGTATGTTTCCATACATTTTCTCAAATATCTGTGGTTATTAATTAGAAGGGCGAAGCATCATTTGGAGTTATTTCACTCCACTAAACAATGATTTGCCCAAATTTTCAGCTGACTCAATGTGAACAATAACTCCTGAAAAGAGTAATGATAAAACTGAACATTTGTTTAATGTTGCTGAACAACTGAACATCTTTTTTTACAGTTGCTGTTATAAACAGAAAACAAAGAAGTCTGATATTGAGCAGTTTATTCAATATTAATCCAGTGGCTTTTAAATATAAATGCAATTACCTGTTTTCACTGTAGAAATCACTTAAAAGTATCTGTATTGGGACACTAGCCTTGATATTACTTGGTGTAATTTGGTGAAAATCAGCGGCATTGCCCATCCTTACTGTAATAATAATAATGTATGAACTCATGACACTGTAAAGCACTCAGGACAAAAGTGGCTGACTGACCCACCTGCCCAATCATGATGGAGAAGGCAAAGACTCCGACAAAGTAGTTGATGAGCTGGAAGACGATCTCAAACAGGGTGGTGGGGTCCGGCAGGCCGCCGATGGTGATGAGGGTCTTCACCGCAAAGTAGTAACAGCGAATGTAACTGGACACACAGAGGAAGAGGAGGTGAACCGCAGGGAGTTATGTGGTGATAACAGGAAGAGAGAGTGGCTTTGAAATAAACACACAGGCAGGAGGACTGAGCTGCAAAAAGGAAAAAATAAGAAGTACAATCAAATGTCAAGAGGAAGTCACTGAGACAGAAAAAAGGAGAACCAGATGGAGTGAGTGACATGAATACTGGGAAGAAGACTTTCCCTCTCAAACCTGCACTTCCACCCTGTTTGATGTACAAAAGCTGCCGGGTCAGACGTCTGCAAAAGAATCGATCTCTGTTTTGTTGAAGTGAGACGGTGCTTGAAATACTGGATACTGGATATTTTTTGCAGTGCTGTCACCAGTCAAGAAACCTGAAACCCTCTGTGTGTGTGTGTGTATGTGTGTGTGTGTGTGTGTCCTGCTGACCTGTTGCCTTTGCCATCGTAGACCCACTTGGTAGACCCCAGTCCTTCGTAGGCGGAGCCCCAGTAGAACAGACAGGCGTTACAGTGCAGACAGTAGAGAAGATAGGTGGTGGTACGGATCACCCTGAGAGAGAGAGAGAGAGAGAGAGAGAGAGGGGAAAAGACGGATGGAGGACAGACTTCTTTTCAGTCTCTGAGGTTCATGTCGGTGTTGTAGTGTGTGTGGATGGACAGGAAGCACAGAACAGGTCAGAGGTCAGAGGTCGACACACAGAGAGGGAGACGCCTTCAGGTCCCGTCTCACCTGTAGACGTAGGCTTTGGTCAGGATGGCCTCCAGACGCTCGTTGAACTCAAAGAAGGAATTGATCTGGAGAGGCATGGAAGGTCACACAGCAAACATTTCAAAACCTTTGTTCCAAAATTGGCTCCTCACCTTCTCCTTCAAACTGATTAACAGACAAATGATGAAATGTTTTGAAGGACCTTGACTAGACTTTGTTACTGACTGGATCCTCCAAAGGAAGGATTTTTTTTTCCACGAAAAGGAAACAGAACTTTGGAAATGAAATTGACCTCTAAATTTTCTGCAGCACTTCACTTGTTAATATTATATTAAATACTGTTAAGGTTAAGTGGTGTGCAGCTCAGCTAATGTGACGCACATTTACTGCTGAAAAAGAGCAAGTATGATCAGTTAACAAATCCTGCATGAATAAAGGTTCAATTTTGATTTTGCCAAATATACTGTGTGTCCACCAGCTTTGTGCTTACAGAGCATTATCAGCTAAATCAAGAAACTGGTTGAACACCGGAACAGTTTAACGCAAACTATCAATATCTCCTTTATTTCAAACAACAACAAAAAGCAGCCTTAATTTAGAAATATTCAGTGGTAGAGTCTCACCTTCAGCAGCCGGGGGAAGCGGAGAAGAGGGTTGATGCCAGTTTTAAAGTAGAAGAGCTCCAGAGGAACAAGACTAGCAACATCAAACTGAAAAACAGAAACGTGCAGCTTCAATCTGACTGATCGGCTGCTTGATTGATTGATTGATTGATTGACATGTGAAGCACAGACAAACAGAGCACATTGCAAATGTTTAGAGCCACACTCTTACCTTGAAGCGGGTGCTTTTCATGTAATTTTTTCTCATCTCTTTTTTGTCGCACTGTAAGACAACAAAAGACCTGCAGATATTTACCCTGAACCAGCTGCTTAGTTTCATCAATCTGAATATATTCCTCAAATCAACAGAATCAGGGATGTTATTCATTCTTGAAGCAATTTAAAAACATCATTAAATAGTTTGTCCAGTAGACTCCATAGTTTACTGTACTCTGTGTATCAGTGAACTGGCAGCCCATCACAGCTGAGCAGACAGTTCTGCAGATGGTGTTAAGAATTTATTTCAACTATCTGATTACCAGATTTGATGGTTCTTTGCTATAAATGTGTGCTTTTATGTTTAAAAACACATAATCGTCAATATATTGTTGTTGGATGTTTATTACTCCCAAATATTGATATCGGTATCTGCTCACCACGATGTCTCCTCCACGAACAAACTGCAGGCGCGGCTGGAAGATGGTGATGTCCAGGATGTAGATGAGGTCACACAGGTAGTCAGTCAGCAGCCAGTAGTAAATATTGTCCGGCGTCTGATAGGGGAAGGCCCAGCGCACCGGGATGAACCACACGTTCCAGTTCCATGCCAGGGTGACAAAAAACATCCACAGCACGTACATCAGGTCTGGACAGAGAGAGAGAGACAGGGTGCTATCAGAGACCTGGAGCGAGAAAGTCACTGAGACAGGACTAAACTGCAGAGGTCCAGGATCAGGATCAGCCTCACATTCTCGTAAGTTCAACCCATTCAGGTGGACACAATATCAAAAGAGTAAAGAATGAAGAGGATGCAGAGGAAGGTCAGAGAGTCTTAAAAAGGGAGATATTTCACCTCCGGCTCAGAGAGGAGGTCTCAGATATTCTCATAGGCTATGAGGATATCTGAAGCCTCCTCCAGGGGGCGACTTTCAGTGCTGAACAAATTAAAATGAATAGGGTTCAATGGGATTATTCCTGAAAATCAATTCTACAAAAGATAATTTTTTTGTATTCTAAATTGGAGAAAATTAGCACACAGAGGGTAAGAAGATACACATTTCTATGTGCATAAATGAACGAAATTGTGACCATTTAGGGAAAAAAGAGCTTTTCCTTCATTATGCAACCAATCAACAGCACAGAGCCTCTAGTGGAAATCCAACATAAGTTTACAACCACTGAATGCATATCAGCTAATTATATCTGCATTACAAATTTTGGGGTGTGTAACAATAACAGTAACAGTCCAGTTACTGGCAAATATCTGAAATAGGTTGTGATGATCCTGTTGTGGCACTAAGCTCAGCACTGCCCCCTGATGGTCAACACACTGTACTGCACTTTTTTCATCTCACCGAAGTCCCTGGCAGAGCAGCAGGATGAACAGTGAATCAACAGAGCTGCAGGAGGAGAGGGATGTCATTTACACCACCCTACAAGCCTGTCACTAACATTTTGTAGCTTTGGCTCAAGCAAAAGTCTCATGAGGTGGACTTTGGTTGGGTGCTAAGGCAGAGAGCATGGGAACGACATGGAAATGGACCGGCTCACAAAACCCTTATGAATATCAAAGGGAAGCAGAGAAAAGGGATGGATGACAGGTGATGGGAGACAGGAAGTGAGGACGTAACAGGCAGCGGTCTGTAGTGGAACCGGACAGCACAGAAGATCCTCCTTCATCCAAACCTCACATCCCTGATGCATCAGGTTACAGAACAGGCATGCATGCAAGGAAAGGAAATATTCTTGATTGTGTGTAGTCTGAGAGTTTAATTTCCTTGTTGTTGAAAAGTGTTACACAGCAGAATAGACAAGCGTTTTTCAACCAGTAAGCTGGGACCCAAAAGTAGGTCACAAGATATTCTGACAGCATCCCAGGACAACCAGTTTAGAAAGGGAAATACTGTCTTATCTCAAACTGGGTTGGGCCGAAAACAATGAAATCAACTGGGAGGCAGCATTTTTTAAACAGAACGCAATCTGGAAAATGTTTGCTTAATTGTTTGGGATTTTGTAATTCTCTGAAATGGCTTCTATGTCTGAGTGGTTTGGATGAACAAGGCTCCACTGTGCAGGACGGGGATGGGATGGGAGAGGCGGGCTGGGTTCTCACTGGTGAAAGGGTCGATGCTGGCAGGGAAGCGGTAGTGCATACAGGCTCGTATCCACCGAGGAGTTTTCACCTTGCAGCAGCGCCTTGTCCACGCCTCCTCCACCTCCCTCTCCCCCCTCCTCCTCCTCCTCCTCCTGCTGAGGAACCTGCTCGCGCCTCCTTCTCACCCTCATTGGCCTGCGGAGGTCCAGGAGCAGGGGGCGGAGCCGAGGCCTGAGGAGGAGCTGGAGGGAGGTGAGAGGGGAAGGGTTAAAGGTCAAAACAAGTCACAGAGAGAGAAAAAAAACATGTCCAGAGTCACTAAATCAGTAAATTATACGTAAACTCTCATTATTTGTAAATGAGGCTGGTCAAACACCAGCTCTCCCAAATTACAGACTTTGTCCAAATAGTTTTCCAGAGCAGCTGCTGTCATTTCTGCAAGATGTGGGCATCAGCAGGCAGAGGGTTTACCTTCCTTGAATCTGTTCCAGGTGTAAGGCGTGCAGGGTGTCAGCAGATTGGCCTTCCAGCTGAAGCAACTTGCTCATGAATCTGCAGGGGGCTGTTTGCATGTGGAGTTCCCTTTCTGAAGGTTTGTTTGTGCCGAACTTTGTGTGCATAAATGTCTCGTGTGAATAAAAAATCTGGGTCTTAGCTGTCAGTGAATCTGGACCACAGTTTGGTTTTCAGGTGGAATTCAGCGATAGAAATCTTTTCTCCCTCTGTTTTAAATGCGAATAGAGGAGTTTTACAATTTACCTTTTTCAAGATTTGGTTTTTATCTCGGTTTGGTTTGACAAGACTGAACTGACTCAGAATTCAAGTTCTCTCTTTTTAATGCAAACATAAACCAACAGTTCAACACAAAATGGGACTTTTGCCAATGTTCTGTAAAGGCGCTGCATCAGAACGTGAGTGCTGAAGGCTCCACATGAAGAATGCGTTCAGGCAGTTTTGCATCATGTTAAAAACAAACTTAAAAAAACTTCACATTTAACATCTGTGGTGAAAAAAAAAAAAATGGTTCACCACCTGTATGATGTGGTGAACCAAGACTACAGGACCACGATTATCAGTTTCAGCACAAAATGGTTACAAGCCAAAGAACTTTGCTAGCACATGGATTTTGCTGAGGTTCATACTCACCTATGGTTCTCTAATAGGAGAGTGTATAGCCAGCTATTCATTGTTTGCTATGGGCGGGGCAAGGCTGAGTGTTTTAAATCTGGAAATAAAATGCACTGTAGCCCCTGACAACAGCTGCTACTGTCTAACAGAGATATCTACGCTTATACTTTTGACAAGGATTTCACTTTCGTCTGCTGGGGTGCTACATTTTTTTCATGTGAGTGTGTGTGTGTGTGAGAGAGAGAGAGAGAGAGAGAGCGTGCGAGTCTTACTCACAGGCGATGACGCTGTCGTCCCCATCTGAGCTGTCAGGGTCTATGAGTTTCTCCTTGGCTCTCTCTGTCCGCTCCTTGAACATCTTGACCAGCTCCTGCAGACGCTCGTTCACCACGGTGCTGGTCTGACTGGCCGAAGACGCCGGGCGCTCTTTCAGACTTGGAAACAAAATTTTGTCACATTATTAAAGCATCATGGGTGCTGTTTGACTTTGCCGGCCCTTAAATGTGCGCTGTGCAACAACTGAGAGCTGAAATGAGGACCCTTCAGACTTAAGAGACAAAAATTGTGGAGTAAGCACATAATTTATCAGTGAGTCAGGCTGACGATGAGAACCATGTAGACTCATTCAATTTAAAGGATCTGCTGCTGATTTATTTGTGATGACAACATTTCAACCCAAGTCATCACAAATAAATATCTTGGAGCAGTGTGCTGCTGTGCGGATACTTTACATTTAATCAGATGATTTTTTTCATTCTGCACCAATACTTGAGTGAACTTGCACATATTTTTTTGTCTTGAACCTTGTAGCCTCAGCCATCATATTCCAGTCAGTTCAGTCTAAATGGGTCTGGAATTTTACACCTTGCATCTTTACATCTTTACTCCACATAACAGGAAACTCTAAATGAAAGGCTCACTGTGCATGATTGCTAAGGGTTGACTGAAGTGAGGATTGTTTAGACTTACTGACAGAAGACACAGAATATGCACATAATTTATTTGGGCCAACAAGAACCATATAGACTCAACCATCAAATTTAGTGCTTATTCCACGGTTTTTGGCAGTTGATTCTATATGGTCCTCACCCTTGGCAATTTTGCATTCTGCACCTTTAGGTATTCATACTTTGTTCAGCTTTGTTTGTTTGGTGTGTGTGTGTGTGTGTGTGTGTGCTGCGCTCACATGTCATCTGAGCTGTGGAGGCTGGACTGGCTGGGCCAGGCTCTGACGGGTCCGCCTCCTTCATCATCATCATCTTCGCTCTGAGAGTGCAGCCTCTTACTGTCAAGGTGAAGGAAACAGCAGCGTCGTTACTTCCTAAGCTGCTTCTTTCAGATCACTGCGTCTGTTTTCCTCCATCTGAAGTTTTGTTGCCTCTTTCAGCCAGATGGGTGTCTGACATGACTGGAGACTTTGCTAAAAATCCTACAGCCCTCTCCAGGTCTGTGGTTGTCTGCCTCTTCTGGCAGTAAATTACACTCTGCTTGAAAAATACACTTCTGGCTCATTCAGGGGAATGAATGTCTTTGAGTCTTAAAATGCAAATAAAAACAGGGGAAAAAAATTGAGAGCTGTGAAAGTGTTAAATTAAGTAATCAGCTGTATTATAATTTTGATTATACAGTTTTAGTAGAAATTGTGATGTGTGGTTGATGTAAAACATGTCACTAAAGGTCACCTGTGCACTAGCATGGAAATGTCTCCACAGACACCAGCTTTGCAATTTCTGCAGTTATGAAAAAGGCAGGGAGTTTCATCGGTGAGTTCTAGGCTGAATCATCGTCATTTGAACTCAACTGATGTGAGATTGAACATAACATACCATAGTTTTAACGTTTGCCTTTGAAAGGGAACATGGCCAAAGCTTTTTTATCACATTGACAATGTAAACAGTATAACTGACTCACTGAAATCTAACAGTGAATGTGATGTGATGTTATGGACATGTGAACATCCTGAAGGCGCCAACAGGTCTGCAAGATTCTTGTGTAAAACTGAGCTGTGGCTGGAGTAAATACTTCTGACAAACTGCAGGAATAATGAAAGCTCTACACATTGCTACTTTACTGTTACCTCAGTCGCCCTCTGTGCATGTGAGGCTGAGAGACACGCAGGTGGATGGTGGATGGAAATGCAGCTGATGAAGCTCAAGTGTGTGAGATTGCGGGACAATAATGACAGACTGACGATGGATAAAAGTGTTTGACTCCCAAATGAGACAAGACTGAAAGTGACAATTTAATGAGCAGGTGAAGACTTGACAGTGGAGATGGAGAAAAGCTTGGGCTGCAGGACAAAATATGGACTGGGCGGTGCACGGTATGGATGGATGGATACTGGATGAGATTATATCTAGCACTGGTTGGATATCTTACATCTTCGTCCAGATTGTCCTACGATTCCTTCCACTGCTGACGTGCATGGTCAGGCCAGGGTTTGAAGTATGTGTGTGAGAGAGAAAGAGTGACAAGGAGAGAGACAGAGGTGTGTGTGTGCGTGTGTGTGTGTGTGTGAGAGGGAGAGGATGATGTAAATCAGAGAGAGATAAACAGAAGAGAAGATAAATCACCTCCAGTATTCTGCAGGCAGGTGACACAGTGACGATGCAAGTGCAAGATCATCACACATCTGTTTATTGACATTTACTATATTAAACTAACGTCCATATAGTCGTCAAAGCACATAAATGAGTGAAAGCCATGCAAAAGCAAACAATGCCATCATGCAGTAGCACATAATTCCACCGTACATGACAACACAACAACACAAAGTAAGAAACACTCAGCATCTTCCCTTCATTCACTTTGGATCAAAATCTTTAAGATTCATACAAGCAAGAGGCCAAACTGTGTTCTGCAGAAACCCCATCTTCTATTTTCCATTTTTAAATTTCAATTAACAGCTGTTTTTGTCACCAATATGCAGAAAACATTTTATGATCTTAAACGACTGACTATGAATATTACTGTCAAAAGTACAGTGGCAGCCTGCCAGTGGAAAAAATCAGTTGAAAAGTTCTAAAAGGTTTCTGCAGGACACTGAAACACATGAGCATGATGCATGCTGGGAAACCAAACACTGAACTCAGTGCACAAAAGATGACATGGACTGTAGTGCAACAACACAGACAGTGGAGGGCAGTAGAGGCCATAATCACACAGCACTGAACAACATCTGAAGCATTTCACTCCAAAATTATGACATGTTAAAAAAATATTGTTACTGAAATCCATCAAAAACACGATTTAGTCATTTGAAGTGTGAGTATTTTATGAACACATGTCTCATTATTGCAAATAACCTCAATAATATCCCAATAACTTATTTATTATGTCAGTAATCAGTTTGTGAGGGTATTGAAATAGTGGATCTCTCTTCTTGGATTGAAACACTTCACATTCAAACAAAGAAGCTCCAGCAGCACCTCAGCACATTCAACACATAATGATCCCAGTGATGCGACTCAGGTTCTCTCTTGTGGAAAGCTTTGCTATGGATGCATACAGGCTGTGCACGTTCCTACAGAGAGTCCCTGGAGGAACGAGGTCATCACTTTTGAAAGAAAATGAAAAGCACACAGCAGACTGGACACAGCTACAACTCTAACATCCATGCACCATCCTTACTCTTTATCTGCCGCTTTACTGTCCACGCAAAGCATGAGGGGAGAGAAGAAGACCACAGGTTTATTAGCGAACAACCAGATGAACCTGCACTTGAAATTGGTGTTGCAGTTTTTTTTAGATGCTTTCAAAGAATTTATGTAGCATCTACAGTTCAAATATGCTTAAAATTCCACATAAAATATCATGTTTCTAATGTATCAAAAAATGTTGCATGGGGCAAAATCTGCCACTGCTGTGCTTGCATAAGTGAGTAAAACCTATTTCAAATTAAATGAGCAATAAAAGAAGCTGTTGTGCTCCTGCAGTCTCAGAGTCCACATCTCTCACCTCTGGCGGCCTCCTGTCGGGGTCACAGGGACGGTGAGGGTCTGTTGTTTGGGGTCCTGTGTTGTGATGTGATCTGCCCCTGCTCCTCCTCCTCCTCCTCCTCCTCCTCCTCTCTCGTGGTCTGAGTCGACATCCTCTACGTTGACAGCAGGACGAAGGCCGAGGCCAGAGCTCTCTGAGGGGTTTGTGAGACATTAAATGTTTTTGGTCCGTTAGTGTAGCACACAAATATAGTTAAAGAGCCCCTCCAGTGGCCCCTTGATGTCAAAATGCTTCCTGAAAAAGAAAGTGACATATGCAGTTCCCCACCAACCACAGTCTCAGTCAAAATGAGCTTCACCTGTGCCAAAGGTGTAACCACACTGTTTCCAGTGATTTCAAACACACATTGCAACTAAATCATTGGTTCTCCTGGTAATATGGGAGTAACAGCTAATTACAGACAGCTGGCACAACCAAGCCAGGCCCTGATGAACCTGCTGCACATGTGAGACTCACTGTGATTGGTGCGATCTGCATATGTCACTTTCTTTTTCAGGAAGAGTTTTGAAAATGACTGAGATCATGAGGCCAATGGAGGGGCTCTTTAAATACATCAGTACTGGGACAGTGAGCTAGAAACTGTCTCTATGCTATGAGTTCACATATGCTGTAATATGCACGTTAAAATGGCCTAATGATTGTTTTCATTGTTGATTAATCTATTGCTCTTTTTTCCTAATAAATCAATTAATCATCTAGTGTGTAAAGCATCAGAAATAATGGCAAATGTTCATGGGGAGCCCTTAGTCTGAGAAAAAAGAATTAATTTGATAATGATACAAACAGAGAAAAGGAAGACAGTCTGTCAGTCAGTTTTCTATTAATTGATTAATCAACTAATCGTTTCAGCACCATTAAAGACTGCAGAGAGGAGAACTGGCACGCTCAACGCAAAAGTCTTTTTGACTCTAATGGTGTTACAGTTCTGTGACATACAGCATATACGGGCATCGCAGCACAGCAGGAGACGAGCGCACGTACAAACAGGACAGGGAAGAAGGGAAGTAGGTTACCTGGACCTAAACTGTGCAACAGCAAGAGGATCAAACTGAGAACTGGGCCATGTGTGACACTGTCCAACAGGCTGATAATCCGACTCACTCTGCACTGACACACTTTGTTAAAGTTTACACACAATGCACCTGCTTTCTTGTACTTGTCACATTCCTTATGTCTGCAGACAGGTTCATCAAAATGGATAAAAATGGAGACCTGCATTATGTGTTTGGAAAATGTGTTGTTTTTTTCCCTCTAGTCAATTTAATGGAATAGTTTTATGATGTGTGTGAGTGTGTGTGTGTGTGTGTACACTTCTTTGATGTGAAACTCTCTCATTTCTTTCCTGTCTACCTTCAAAGCCTGCACACTTACTGACTCTGGCGGTGACTGACATGGAGCCTGAGCTTATCTGAGGCACAGCAGCTCTCTCGTTTGATTCTCTATCAGAAACACACACACACACACACACACACACACACAGAAGAACATCCACCGCCATAAGACACAGCGGCTGCCTTTCATTCTGAATCCCTGCACACGCTGCGTCTGCCACGGCCTCTGAGCTCAGCTGCCTGCTAATTTGCTACTTCATGAATACTTGTGCAAATACTTTTTTCACTCAGTTGTTTTGATTTTGGAGTTTATTTATCATATTTGTCCTTAGACTGAGGCCACTGTGTCTGAGCTCAGGTATGTACAGAGTATGACAGGAATCTCAGGATGGAAGACGGCCAGCGTGTGTTTACCGCTGCTGCCAGTTCACCTGCGTTTCTTACTGCTGAAATGTCTGGGTCATCTTCGATGCAGAACG
>OMKZ01053285.1:7752-18258 GCA_900302535.1 Neoniphon sammara
GGAAAGAGAGGAAAATAGAGAGAGAGAGAGAGAGAGAGAGAGAGAGAACCAAGTCATCTTTTCCAAGCACTTCTAAATGGGTGAAAGGACTGCAGTCATTTGGAAATTACAAAAAACAAAGTGCACCAATAAAGTAAAGCCAGATTACTCCTCTCTTCTTTGCTGACTGACCCTTCACTAGAAAAGGCTCCAGTTTACATTACACAATTTACAAATTACTGACTTAAAAAATACTCAAGAATAAGTACACACAAAAAGGTAGTCAATTATTACTGGAGTAAACGCTGCTCTATGTATTAAAAATACAAAACGGCCAATTTAGAGCGCCGACCAAGAGAAAGTACTCTATGGGGAGCACTTGAACGCAGCACGTACACTAGGCGGTATAAACAGTCCCTTTGAAGTCAAGTCCGCCTCTGGAGTTAACAGGGATCTACACTTACGAGGTAAGTAATCGATTCCTTGTCGAAATTCCAGTTTTTGTGTTGCAACCTATCCTGTGGCTGCAGGAATATATATATATATATTTTTATTTTTACTATAGGTTACTTTTACGAATGGCGACAAAAAATTCAGTCCTCAGGAGGAAGGTCAGTTGAAGAACCTAATTTACCTGTCACTTGGTTTCTTTACGTTCAATATTTTCCTCCCCTTAACTTGCACTAGATTTCGCCTAAGATTAGCCAAAAAAATATAACCATGAATACAAAAGAACTCATGTGGTTGTCACGTCTTCTAAAGTTACTTGTAAATTAATAAGGCCCGTTCCTATATTAAAATGTAGCTAATATGACAATGTAACAAGTTGCACACTAACCCGTTATGGTCATATTATATGTCGACTAAAGGGAACTACTGCAGATACGACAAAAGAAAGTATGGCAAATTAGTATGCTAAGAGGTTGTTACGCAAACATAAAGATACAAGTGTTTCACCATGTACAGAATTTTTTTTTTTTTTTTTTTTTTGCCTAATAGACTACTACCAAAACATATCATTCTGGATATGCATTGATAACAGGCAGTCAATGAAACAATCTCACTACGAATGACCTAAATAAAATTTTTGGTTCACCTGATAAGAGTTGGTAAACTAGGAAAACACCAAGGTACTCACAGGAAAAATGACTGGCCCAAATGATTAATATTGCTACATTTTTCATTGATTTATATCACGCTTTCCCTTCCTGTGCCACCTCATGTTTGGCATCAGGCGCTGTGTGCTAATTTTAAACGTACTCACTCACTTATACATGGAGTATAATTCATGAATGAGCAGAGAACTCAGTGTAACCTAGGCCTAAGCACTCGGATGTTTTACTAGTATTGCTGCCAAGGATATTATGCATATGGAGTGTTCCCTCTTCATTCTCTGGGGAATATAATATAGCCTACTCACCCATCCTCCTGTTTGTAATTGATAAAATATAGCCTTTATTCTGTTTATTTTACACTGGCAGTACATATTAATCAGCATGTCTGTAAATGTGGACCAGGAAGCTAGTTGTTTTTGCTGTTGTGCCTGGGCATGATATTGAAAAACATAAAAATGCCAGTGAAAAAATACAAGGTGCTGTTTAAAGCCTCGTGAAGGGTTAGGTTAGGGAAGGCTGACACCAACACGGAGAACAGTTATGCAGATAAACCTGCCAAAAATACATTATAGACACACTAGGGGGGAAAAAGTGTTGCATGCAATATTCAGGGATCAGAAAAAAAATATGATGCTTCTGAGCATTGACATACAAAATATAGAGGCAAATATGCTAAAGCAGACAGACAAAGCAGATGTATGTCATCAATAAATATACACTTAGTAGTGGAGGATCTCTGCCACGTAAGAACCCCGGATATGAGATGTCCGTTTGAATAGTTTTCTTAGCTCAGGAGATCATACTTGTAAATGATGCTGAAGTGGTGGTCTGTCTAGCACACTGAGATCCTGTTTGTACTCAGATAAAATGGGCAATAGTGTTGCACAGGGAACTTGGGCCCAGCTACTCAAGCAATGTTTGTGAGGAGGGATTGTTGTAGTGAGGTACTTTCTTCTGGGATGCTCACAGCATACCTGCCTCCTCATCTATCACTACACCACTGCTGAATAGTAGCCTGACCATCAGTAATTTTGCATTTTTCCTGAGGTTTTTTAGTTAGTTATGTATTCAGTAACTGGCTTCAGATCAACTGAATTTGTAAACTGTATTTTCATATCTATGTATCAACCAATATCTATCCATAATGCAGGATCATGGCTGACTGTGAAGAATCAGATGCAGACTTCTCTTGGGAGTCCTGCTGGACTTCACCTGTGACAAGAAAAAGAAAAAAGGACCGCAAGAGGGACAAGAAAGGGTTAAAAGATAAGAGCAGCATCACCTTGAAAAAAGATTGTAGCATCCAAAAGAAGAGGAAGAAGAAGAAAGCCTCCAAATTTAAAGAGGCAATGAAGGAAAGGAAGGAGAAGAAGAAAGAGAAGAAGAAAAAGAGAGTGCTGTTAGGACTAGAGGACAGTTTTCTGCTCACACAGGGCAAGATTGCCTCTGATCCTGCTGCACAACGAATGAGGCCAGAGCAAAGCAATCAGTGTGCCTCTGAGCAGCCGATGCCTGAGGGCCTAACCTGTGACTTCTTACCCAAGAAGAAAACAAAAACCAAAAAGAAAGTGGCATTTGATTTATCGCCGGGCTACATTCGTGTCAAGCGTCCTAAAGTAGTCTTGGCATCCCCTAAATCACCCAAAGACAATATCTTCTCTGAGAACGAAGTGGTGAGAGATGAGAGGTTGTTACACAGCACAGTGAGAAAGCAGAGCCAGAGTCAGACACAGGATAATGACTCTCAATGCACTGGAGACGACATCAACAGCCAGGATCTCTTTATCACCCAGAAGACATTCAGAGCGTTATCTTCAGAGCCATCCAGTGAAGAAACCCACGAAGACGGCAACACTTCAACCCCCGTCACGCTCGCACAGCACGACAGGGAGTCACACACACCTCTGACAGAACATCCTGAGGGACTGGACACACATCGTCAAGACCTGCGGGGACAGGAACCAAATACATTCCCATATTTTTATGAGCATCCCAGAAAAGGAAATGGGCACCTGGCAGACCCACTGAAAGTACAAACACTCCTCACAGACAAGACAGAGGGGATACACCCATGTCATGAGGATCCCAAGAAGGAAAAGCCGTACTTTCAGGTGGAATCAAACCTCACAGAGCAGACAAAAGCGCCGCATCGTCTACATAGAGGAACCAAGGTCGCGAACCCTTACTTGGAGCAGCCAATTTCGGTAAACACCTTTCTGGATGTCATGCAACCTCAGAAAGATTTATGTACATTCAGCCAGGAGATCCAAAGGTCTCCTCTATTCCTTCGGTCTGTAGATGAGGCATTGTTGTTTCCACCGATGTGGACGGCAAACAGTTCCACACAGACAGAGAACTTCTTTACCGCTGAGCTCTCCTCTTACCTCACCTTCTGTCGTCAAAGAAGAGTGACGGCGAGCTGTGAGGACTTGAGACCGTTGGACCTGAGTCTTCCACAAAGAGCGAGGTCTTTGTCGCGCTCAGTGAAGACTTCAGTCTTTGAGGTTGGAGATGAGGACAACAAGTGCCGTGACCAGGACGCATCATCTTCGCTGGTGGAAGTGAAAGCTGACAATGGCAAAGAGCCCAGTCTGTCGTATTCCTCAGAAGTGAAAGACGGTAGTGAAAAGAAGGATCCTTGTGGTCAGCGTCTGTGGTCTTCCACCATGCGACGGAGGGATGACACAGCCGCCAGCCCCCAGTCAGAGTCCGAGCCCAAGTCCTCCGACACAGCAACCTCCAGCGAGGACAATGAGCCCAGCTGGCGCAGCAGCAAGATGGACCTGACCCAGGTGATATGAGATATTCTCTCAACACTGTTAAGTAGATTTACATTGCAACAAAAGCTCATGCAATCATCAAATCTGGTTTACATTAGATTGGAAATTATTTCTGTCCATGTAAATCCACCCTTAGATCCCTTATTTCGCATCTCCCATGTTTGTGATGTTTTTATTGTACATTGTAAAGTACTCTGAAAAAGTATTCATTACTCCCATTTG
This sequence comes from Neoniphon sammara, assembly GCA_900302535.1. NCBI lineage: Eukaryota > Metazoa > Chordata > Actinopteri > Holocentriformes > Holocentridae > Neoniphon > Neoniphon sammara. The sequence continues at coordinate 11,849 of OMKZ01053285.1, forward strand.
ATTCTCAGCATTTTTGTTCATTTTTATGGGACTAAACATATTGCCGGAGCCCTATATTTTGTTTTTTTTTGCTCAGATTTCTTTTTCCCTCTTCTTCTTTAGAGGCTGGGCAGCTCTACGTTTTTATGAAAAGTTTTTTCTGATATTTTTCAGTATTTTGTTTTAAATCTCATTGCTCTTTCTCTTGTTTTTCCTGCACAACCTCTTAATTTGCTCGGCCCCACCTCATTACTGCCCAGTGTCTATAATCTTCTTCTTCTGCCCTAAAAGTATCTGGATCTCGGAAACTGTTAAGAGCGATAGCGACCAAACTAGGACAGTAAATTGGAAATTTCCATAGTGGTGCTATAACAGCAGACTTTATGTTTCGGCCAATAATGTTTGAACTGTAAATTGTCGAAACACAACTCCTTTTTCCTGGACTCCTTGGACCATGCTGAATCATATCTGCCTGTGTAGCTTTTAAAGCCACTTTGAATTTTGTCCAAAGCAGTTTATTCACTTCTTCTCCAAGGAAACTTAGTGAAGAGCATTTCTGGACTATTCTCCATAGAAATAACATTAAGATAATGAATAGGCCCAATGGTACAGATTTTATCAGCCAAAGAATTGAAACATGGCTCAAACTGGCTGTAACTCATTGACTGTTTCTTGAATCAACCTGAAATTTGACATATATACGGAGGAAGCTCAACTGAATGTACCCAACAAAGTGCTTTGAGTTCTACAGCAAGTGGGTGCCAGCAGTGTGAAAAGTTTATATCTCAAAATTTGCTGCATAGATTTGTATGAAACGGTTGGTTCACATGCTCTAGGGACATCTCCAAGTCGACCCAGAAAAATTAGTTATGATTGATTGACGTAGGTGTGGTTTGTTATAACTTACAAAATAACCAAATTTCCATAGATACCACACTTGAAACTTTTAAAAAATTTCATAACAAATCTGCCCATATGTGATGATACTTTACCTCAAAGCAACCTGTAGTTAACACCGAGGTGCATTACTCTATATTTTTCGTAAGATGAGCAAAATCAATTAAGTTTTATATCTCTGAAATTTTAAACAAAAATGACTCTGACTTTTTAGGTTCTATATATGAAATATTGTAATGTGGTACTTAACAGGGGGACTTTAACAGCAAAAATGACGCCTAATGTTGCTGCTTCTCTCATTTGCACAGTGTTGTTTTTTTCTTAGACTCCCCCTATAAACTATTAGAATCTACAGAAACATTCCATCTTAATTCTGTGTTGAAAAATGCACTGTTGTACCTGTTTAGAAACTATCAAGCCTTGACACATACGTAGAGTGCAGGGCAAGTCGGTGTTCAGTAATAAAATGAATATGATTTGGCTTCAGGTCAGAGCCGTCCAGATGAGACTCAATGAGTCTTTCTTCTTCAAGACAAAGGGAGAAGGACAGTCGCCCAGACCAGAGTCCCCGCTGATGAAAGTCGCACAGAGCAGGGAGAAGAGCAGCAGAAAGAGACACTGAGGTTTTATTACCTTACAGGGATAGAAGTTAAGGATTCTGGACACTAACTTGGTGGGTTGTTTAGCTGGACACATTTAGCTTGATCCTTGGAAGAGTATTTTAGGGAAAAATAGTGATGGTAACACTTTAAACCCAAATGATTCCCTTTATGATTTAAAAGAAACAGTTTCAACATAAGGAAAACAGTCATTTCCTATCAGAGAGGGGCGGAACATTTATGTCCCAAAATTAACTTCAGGGGAGGGAGGAGAGGAAATTCTTGAAAATTTACTCATTCTGTGAGTGATAATGGGTTATTGCACTTGTTTAGATGTTGTGTTGAATGTCAAATTTAAGTTCTCTCTAATGTTGTAGGCATCACATTGTTTACATCACTTTGTTCATGAGTTAGTGCTTTTCAGTGTTAGCAGAAAACTGACATAAAACTGTTTTTTATTGCTTAGTGTGTTGGGTTAAAATCAGTTAAACTCATAAAATGTTCTGTATGAACAGAATGTTACCAATTTAAGTTCATTTATCATAAAACAACAGTAATTCACTTATTGCAGAGTTGCTCTGTGTACTGCACCACTTTGCTAAGTAACCCAATGAAGTTTCAAGTGAAGTAAATCACCTTCAGCATTCAAATTATCTTTATTCATTTCAGTTCCATCCCCATACCACTATACACCTGTAAGTTTCCATTTCACTTCATACACAACAGTTGACCTTCCACTTCTGCTCAGTGTGAACTCCATCCAGGCTAACAAGTGGAACAAGGTATGAACAGGCATGGTGACTTCTAGCATGAAGTTGTACCAACCAGATATTCAGGATTTACTGAATGACCCTATTTACTTTTACATGGACTGCAAGATGTATTTAGGGGCTATTACCTGCTTGTAATATACTATCAATTAGTTCTTTATATAACCCCAAACTGAGCACCACTATACAGTAATCTTCCACTCCATTACGTACTAGCTCCACCAAAGATAAAATAATAAAGAACATTGTATTGTATACATTAAAGGAAAAATCCCCCTTTTTTAAGAGCTGTGTTTTAGTGTAGACTTTTGCTCTGAGTATTCTAGTTGTGCCTGAAGAGTTTGATCCCCATCCAGCTCCAGAGGTGGAAAAAGACGTAGACAGGGATGGTGACGGGCAGCAGCAGGCTGTAGAAACACAGACTGCTGCTGCTCGTGCAGCCTTGGGGGAAGTTCTCATCCACAGCAGCAGAGTAGAACAAACCACAGAGAGACACTATGGGCACCAGCACCACCAGGTTGGACAGAGAGAACATGCTGGCAGATAGGTTCTGGTATTCTGTCGGATTAAAGAAATATCGGTGGGGTGCAGCAACTAAATTAAAAGTACACTAGCGCAGTGTTGCAGAAGTACTCCAGTGCCTTGGTCTCATTCCCTGCAACAGCAGCACAGTGATTCAGTGGTTCGTAGTTGCTGTGATGGTATGTGCTGGTATCTCTATCCTTGTGTTGGTTCAGCTGAATTGTCGGTGTCTTTGTGTATGAGCCTGGCCTCCTGGGGGATCATGTTAGGGATGCCATCAATGATGGGGTAGGCAATGCCAAGCTCCTCGTTGATCAGCTCATTGGTCTTAGCCTCATACCTGGAGAAGAATAAGGAGAGGAGGTAATTATCAAATAACGCTTTAATTTATCCCTAACATACAGTATATTTTTCACGATGCAGAGTGATAAATATTTTATACTACCATTTGAAATCTCAGGTGAGTGGTATTTGATATTGGAAAGCTGAGGTAAACAGTTACCGTTAAGTAGGGAGCTTGTAGCATATGACATGAATGCAGTGAATTAGCAAGACATTGACTTTTGATTATTGAACAACTGAACATCGTCGCTCTTTGTTTAAATTAATACAGCGACCTTTTCATAAAGGCTTCATGTCGTTTCTAACAACAAACCTCGGCTATTTTGTGTCATTTACGACACATATCCTAGCGTGCTGAGTTTAGTTTTAGTTGGTGCAGCCTGTGACTCACCTCAGTGGTTTTTTGGACAGTGGACATACGAGGAACTGGAGCAGCGAAGTGTCAAAGGGTTGTTGCGCCTCGTCCTTCACATCCGTAAAGCTTCTGACCGACACGGAGGCAGAGGTTACGGTCTGTAGGATGGGAGCGTGTTTCACATACTGTTGCACACGACCCGTTTCTGTCGCTAGTCTACGCAAAACATTGTGAAACATGACCAAAAATGACCGGTTGGCTCGAAAATCCTAAACAGGAAGCGCCCATAAGCGTGCACGGCTGGTGTAACCGAAATATAACCCCCTCTCCTTACTTGAAACTCGGAGAGCCTGTGCCTCAATTAGTAGTTCCGCTTATTGATCTCTTTAACCGACTTCTTCTAATTTCAAGTACTTGAGTCCTTTTTAAATAGTCATTTAACAGCTTATTTTTAAATTTCACATTTTATATTTTTTTCAGCAACGTTGACTATATTGGAATATTTTTGTAGCTCGCTTATTTGTCCGTGTGGTGGCAGTATTGCACTGCGGAGGTAATTAAAGCTTCAGCTTTTTGTTTTTGGCCTGAGGTTTAACCTACCCTAATTGTAAAATAAATTAATTGTGAGTTATTAAATAAATGCATTACAAACAAATTAATTAATGAACGTTTTCATTTAATAACAGAAAACAGACTAAAACAAAGCGTTGCTTTCATTTACAGTTTTAATGAATTCTTCTAAGTTTTAGTTTGAGGAAAATAAATGTTCCTAGTATCACATATATCTTGAAGAGTACACAAAGGAAGAAAGTACATATTTTGTGAATGTAACAGCAGTCATTGTTTGAACTGAAGTTACATTTAAGCCCCGTAGACATCTGAACATGATTTCCCAGCAGGTTAAATCTAGCCTATACAATATTAAATATTGTCAGAGAGCCCTGTGCCAGCCAGAGCAGAATACATTCCCCACCCATATGGCCGAAGATATTGCTCTGAGACTTTCTTGGCAGAGCCCCAACTTGTTTTAAAACAGCTCCTGGCTTTAATATATCCCACTGCTCTGTACATGACAGACCTGCTAATGTTTTTTCTTGCCGCCAGGCTTTGAATACAGCAGTGTAACTCACAAGTTGTGCACCTTTTGTTGCTGGGTGTGCACACTCATGAGAGGTATCCATCATTTCTGACAGAGGGCGCCTCATATTCCTGGAAGCACGAGGGTTGAATTAACACAAGAAAGAGAGAGAAATCATATTGTAAGGCTAATATGTGCAGATGTAAGGTGACTGAATGATGGATTGATTGATTCATTTTTATTGATCTCCATTGGGAAAGCATACCCTACATATTATAAAATGTGCTCCTGAACCATTCTGAGGAACATCTCAGCATTGTCACCCAGCTTAAGACCACTGAAAGCATCACACAGAGGACGACCCTGGTGCTGCATTACAGTCTGCACCTTCCTCCTACTTCTCCACTTTGTGATGACCTCTAGGGATTCTGGGTAAGGCCGACTGTGGAGGCGGCCAATGGAATCCAAATCTTTAGACTCGCATCCCACACTGGGTTAAATCCAAGCTGACCTTCCTTTTTCAGACCTTGAGTCATGGTGTTGCAGTCGTTGATGTGAATACCAAGTTTTGGATGACTGTGTGAATCATCCCTTAGTGACAAATACAGTACAGTAAAACCCCAGGAAGCTGCTAGTCCAGATCTGCCATGGGCAAGTCCTGGTCTGACGCTGACTAATACCTCAAAAAGCACTGTAGTGCTCTAGCAGGACTGGGAATCAAACCCAAAAAGCTTCCCAAGCACACCAACAGATGCATTTTTGCTTGGCAGGGAAACTTACAATACTAATAAGTTTTCAAGTTTTGTGGGGGTTGAAAGAGAGCTCTCATGATAGCTCTCCTATGCCATCAACACTCTGAAATCCAGATGCTACACAGTGCTGCTGCATGAAATCAGTTGGTTGCATCAGACTTGGCTGCATGCATGCGCACAAAGCCACGTGTCCCAGTTTGGATATTTAGTTTATATTTTATTCTCCATGGTGTCGAAGATCCTTGGGGACAGCGAGCGATACACAATTCACACCCGACTTCTTTTCATGTTCCCCTGCAGTTTCTAGGAGCGGGAGAGGAGAGAAAGCGCTTGGATCGTTCAGCATGCGGAGAACAGCGAGAGGGCTTTCTGGCGTCTTCTGACAGACTCTTTATCAAGCCCACTCCTCCTGGTGATGTTTGGCAGATCTTTTTATCAATCCCACGCCTCCGCTGACCTTTCGCAGCCGTTCAACCTGCACACAGAAAGCCGTCCCGCTGACAGACGAGCAGCAAGAGATCGAGGTGATGAGTGTCTGACTGCTTCAGGTCAAGTTTTCTTCTTTTTTTTCCAGCTTTGTTTTCCTATAGTTTGTATTGGGGAGGCATCTTAAAGACGGGGAGTGACACACTGCTCATACAGCAGCAGCACACGCAGTTCTCACATCCCTGACGCTTCTTTTAGTTCTCCTCTCCTCTGATGTTTTGTTTTTCTTTCCAACCTGGCAACTGTATGGCGAACGGACAGGATGATGATGATTGAGGACATACCCCTTTGTATACCCACCTCTTTCACGTGGCTATGATTCCCACTCTTTAGCCTAATTACCATCGACCCATATACTGCACTTATGCTAATGTTGAATTATGCTTCCCTCCTCGGCCCTTCTCCCTCAATTACTACTGTGATAATAAGGTGAAGGACTTCATTTCAACATGTTACAGCTCATCTTGTGTGTAGGAAGCTACATAGGTCCATTTTTACATCAAGGAAGTTATGTTAGCTTAATTGCTAATACTTAACATTTCATCCCCGTTTTACACACAGTCAGAATAAAAACATTTTACGTGTCCCGGTTTTTTTTTTTTTTTTTTTTTTTTTTTTTTTTTTTTTTAT
>OMKZ01053298.1:0-17793 GCA_900302535.1 Neoniphon sammara
TATATAAAAAAATAAAACTGTAAGTCTATATATTAAAGGGATACAGCTGTAATTTTATTGAAAAATAAAACACTCAAACAGTCGCTAGGCAATAATAGTTCTAAAGCACAACAAAGACTCAGTATTGAGACTCAATATTGCAAGAAACACATTAAATCCTTATTTAAATAGTATCGGAATTACGTTATTTTATTTTATTTATTTATTTATTTTCGTCAGAGAATACTACAGGTGAGTCTCTATTTTCCAATTTCCGCTGCTCAGAGTGCCTTGCTTATTTCCCTCAGGGGGATCTGCAGCACGATAGGCCCTCCCCTTGAGCCCTATAGACAGTCCTGTCCAATCACTCCGTGTCCGTGTTATGTAATTAGTCTGGCTGCATGTGCGTGGCTCTGCCCGGCTGTGGGCTGGAAATAAAGAGCAACGGTATCCATCCGGTCGCTCTTTTCCAGCAAGTAGGGAGGACCTGGGTTTGAACCGGAGGGGGTAAAGTGGATTTTTTTTTTTTATTTTGTTTTACATTTATGTGCCTTGTTGTGTTTCTTTGCTCGGTGCACAATGATGTTCTTAGCACAGTAACCTTATAATCTGAGTTAAATTGATTTCCCCGCACTGTGACTTTGTTGTCAGATTGTTTGTCTTAGCTGTGATTGGTTTGTGTGTTAAATTCTAAATACGACAGGGCTTCATATTACTCAAGTATTTTTAATTGGAGTTAAGATCGGATTTGATAATGCATGCACGGTGGGAATGAGTTTGTTAAAACTGTATAATTGTTAGATAAATGATTGCATGGTCCGAACTGGATTTCTGCACGTAGTCTCCTTCAATGGGCTGTCAGATGCCTTCAAATGCCTTCAAATGCTCTGTGGATTTGATTGGTTAACCATGGAGGCTTGAGATAAACTGAGCGATGTGATTGGCTGCAGCAGTTTGGCAGGGCACCAGGCCCCGCCCCTTCCTTCCCAGGGTCAATAAACAGTCAGTGATAGTCATGATTACTGAGCACTTTTCACTTTGATTCACCAAGAATGGATTGATTGTTGGTTTTGGGGGACCACAATGTTGGTGATTTTTTTTTACTGCTCAGTGTTTCTACATTTCTACAAGTTATTAGGATATTACAGCAAAAAACTTGCAATCCAAAACATGACAAACAAAACATCCAAAACTGCAAGCAATACCTTTCTAACATAGTGCAAAATATACTGAGCGTAAAAAACTGGCCAAAAATGTATTTGCATTTGTATGTTTAAATGACATTAATTTAAAATAAATCTTAGACAGAAATGCATTCTTCCCATGTGCTGTTGACAGTATATCAAAGTCTATTCAGAGTATGTTTTGAACTGTCATCTACATGTGCAAATACATTTTCAGCCCATGTCTTCTAAACATGAGCATTTATGTTGTTCATGCAGTTGGTGTCACTGTTTCATGAGGCCTGCAGCGCGGCTAAAACACAGCTGAGCTGTTCTCAAAAGCCTTATTGAATGGCTTTTGAACTAACCATGCAATGAGGCTGCTTGAATAGTGTCTGCCTTTATATTTGTCATTTAATTTTTTAAATGACAAATATAAAATATATAATTTTTTAGTTTAAACAAAACTTCAACCAAAGGAAAAGCAACAGAAAAACTCTACCGCATGTCATATTTTAAATAGACATGAAATGTAGTCCAGCGTCCCTGAAGGCTATTTTTTCTGTATGGGGTGATGAACAATCACATCATGTTTCTGTCCTGCTGCTCCTCCAGAACCTTGTGACGTCCGAGGATGAAGATCGCAGTGATCGGTCAGAGTCTGTTTGGCCAGGAGGTTTACAAGGAGCTGAGGAAGGAGGGCCACACCATCGTAGGAGTCTTCACCATTCCTGACAAGGATGGCAAGGCCGACCCACTGGGTGAGAGCAGCGATGACCCGGGACATGATGAGGGCAAATGTTTCATGAAGTGCTCCCAAGCTTTTTTAAGAATTACTTTTCATTAGGATTCACAGTGAAGAAGGTTACAGTCTCCACTCAGACCAATTTGAGTGAATTACTACTTGCAGTGTTGCATGGAAGTGTAGTGCACAGACAGAACAGGCAATATTTTTTAAGTAACTCTTGTTGATGCCAAGCGAAATTTGGACCTTTCTTATCAACTCTGTACTGTAAACCCACAAAAAAAGAAAAAAAATATCTCTTATCAAAGTGACATCTTCATGCATATTTGATTGCATCCAAGTGACAATCACTCAATCACTTGAGTGCTGTCACGAGGCTCAATATCATGACAATGAACTGCAATAAAATGGGTATATTAAAAAAAGCTGTACTGTAATTCTGTGACACTCATTTCAGTCATTAGAAAGAATTGGAAGTAAATGAAGTCCTGATTGGATGTGAGTTGCAATATGTAATAAGTATATCAAATCTCTGTCTGTGTTACTTTGCACCTCAATATCCTGTTTCCACAGGCAATGCATTACATTAAGGGAACATTAAGGGAGGCTTTTAGTGTATTGTTGATCCTAACTTCCTCCCATTCAGCTGGTCAAGTCCCTGACCACCACTTGTTACTCATCTTGATGAGCTGTTATCTGGTTTAAGGCTGAGGTAACCAGCATCCATAAATCCTCCATGTGTGTCAAAGGTACAGGCAATGAACTTAGCCAATCTTAAAAAATAGAGAGAGAGAGATAAATGCTGATGTTGGTGCTTGTAAACATTTCAATCCACTGCTCTTTCCTTCCTTACTGCTGTCCTCCATTGCTCTGTAGCTGCTCGCTTCTCTGATAGCCACAGCTAGCTTGCTGCTGGCCACAACCCCCTGAAATGTCATTTTAAGGGTAAAGTGCATGAACTCTCAGGGTCATAGAGAGACGTACACTGATAATGTTCAATATATTGTATTGTTTATTGTGATTTTAATGTGAAAAGTGTTGCATATGGCAGCTTTAAACAGGTAAATAGTTATCTATCTATCTATCTGTCTGTCTATCGATCTATCTATCGATCTGTCTATCGATCTATATATCTGTCTAAAACTGTAGTGAGTGTAGCTCCCAACTCTGGCTAAAACATTGCATCGTCTCCTCTGCTTCTTCCATCCCTGAAGCACCACAGAGTTCCTCAGGTGCAGTAACATAGGAATGGGGACAATTTCACAGATTAACTCCTTTTTGGGATTTTTTAATTTAACTTAATACAGGGATACATTTGTTGCTTCTAATGGATTGCCTATGGATTGCCGTGCAATTTACTTCCATCTACTGAGCTCTTTGTTTGTCCAAGTTTTACATCTCCCATATAATACAACCCTAGTAAAACACTACTGACAAACAGAGCCCATATCATACACTAAATGTTACTCACTATTACAGGACACCAACTAAGGATAAAGTAGAGATATTTGCGCAGCCAGGTGATCAAAACCAACTGCTGTCTGACACACAGTTTTGAAAGTTCGCTCTTTTCATTTCACAGCCACCGAGGCGGAGAAGGATGGCGTGTCCGTCTTCAAGTTCCCCCGCTGGCGTGTGAAGGGCCAGGCCATCCCGGAGGTGGTGGCCCAGTACAAAGCCACGGGCGCCGAGCTCAACGTCATGCCCTTCTGCTCCCAGTTCATCCCCATGGAGGTCATCGACCACCCCAAGCACGGCTCCATCATCTACCACCCCTCCCTGCTGCCTCGCCACAGGGGCGCCTCCGCAATCAACTGGTAAGCCTCATGGAGGCCGGGGAAACCATGACGAACGTATTTTGGATTCTAGACATGATAGTTTTTTGAATGGCTAAATAGCTGGGTATCATAAATAAGTCAAAAACAAGCTCCTACCCTTCATACACCAATCTGTTAGGTTCAAGCACTGATGCAAAACATGCACACATGTATTTTGGTAGCTTTGCATACACGATCATATCAGCTCAGTCTCTTATCTTTTGGCTCTGACCTCACCTTGACCTCACCAGGACCTTGATCCACGGTGACAAAAAGGGCGGGTTCACGGTGTTCTGGGCTGACGACGGACTGGACACCGGACCAATCCTGCTGCAGAGGGAGTGTGATGTTGAACCCAATGACACTGTCAACACCATCTACAAGAGGTTTCTCTTCCCCGAGGGAGTCAAAGGCACAGTGAGTCCACCGATGGGGCAAAGCAGCATGAACAGAAGAGACCTCTCTGTGGCATTTCTGTAACATTTCACACCAGTTTGCAAAGCCACAGCACACAACACGTGAAAAACAATCAATGCAACATGTTATGGATTCAATTCCCTGTTGTCAAGTCTCCTCCCAAGTGTCCCAATATGACAGACAATGTGTTAGCAAAGTCCATAAAGACAGCAGTAATAACCTTTTTAGCTGGTGTTTGAAAGAATCGACTAATATCCTTTAGCAGTGTGCTCCACAGTCTAGGTGCATAGTTAAAAAAGGCTGCTTCACCGGTCCTCTTCACATGCTGGCAATTAGAGATTTATAAACCAGCATTAGATGACCTATGGGCTCGCATAGGGGAATAAGAGGCGAGCGAGACTTAAAATTAGGCAAATTAGAGACCTTTAAGAGTGCTATATACCAACAGAAGGACTTAAAAATATACTTTAAGCCTCTGGGAGACAGTTAAGGGATACTCTTTGTTTAAGATGAAAGCCATGTAGTGGAGGTCTGGATGAGCTGTGAGTTGTATACGATCTGTTTTGGTAGACCAGTGAACAGGCCATTAAAATAGTCCATTCTGATAGAAATAAAAGGGTAAATGAGCTTCTCAGCATCACGCTTAGTTAAAGGTCAAATCTTGCCGATATTCCTGAGATGAAAAAAACGTGGTCTTTGTCACTTTATTTATGAGATTTGAAGTTGAGGTCGAAGTCAAGAATGACTCAGAGGCTTGTTACTTCAGGTTTGACTTGAGAAGTCAGATTTAGAGGACAAATGAGAAAACTCTAAGATTCTAAGGAAAGACATAGGTGAGTGTCATCGGTGTAGTTGAAAAAGTTAAAATTATGTTGTCTGGTGACCTCTCCTAATTGGACCATGTGTAAAGAAAAAAGAAGCGGACCAAGGCAGCGTCCTGGAACAATACCAAAGTTTAAATTGTATTTTTCAAATGTAAAAATCCCCAAGGCTGACCAAAAAAAAGAGAAGAAAAAAATGAAAACAAATGAAAACCATGGTCTAAATACCAGTTTTATGCTTCCAGGTAGAAGCAGTGAGGCTGATTGCACAAGGGAAGGCTCCAAGGATCATCCAGCCAGAGGAAGGAGCAACATATGAGTGCATCCAGAAGAAAGACAACGCTAAGGTAATGTGGGAGTCAACCCAGACAAATTAATCCTGTGGTGTAAGTATGAAATATAAAGTATGAAATGACTTTTGGTTAAAGTATGAAATGTTTAGTCCTTCAAACATTAAAGAGTTCACACTCACACCACAAATTCCTCCTACAGAGTGGATGATCTGATTAGATTTTGGAGCACCTTGCTGCATACATTTGCATGTTAATGAGGAAAAGCTGATTCTCTTGAAACTCATTAATGCTTTCAGATATTGAGTTTATATTAATACCTCCCATGATAGCATGATTGATCATTTTGTCTGAACTGGTCATTAACATAGAAGGAACCAAAATTAGCCTAGATTTATATTTTTGTGTGCATGTTACAGCTGTAGAGACTGATAGCTGGTAACTCTTGGTTGTGTCTGATGGTAGATTGACTGGAACCAGTCGGCTGAAGCTCTTCACAACTGGATCAGAGGAAACGACAAAGTGCCCGGTGCCTGGGCAGAGGTGGACGGACAGGTAAGAAGACACTCTGCCCACATTTGTCTGCAGGAAATGATTAATCCTGTTTAAGTGACTGGTTAGTGGATTTACTTTTAATTTGTGACAGTTCACTAGAGACTGTGACGTCAGTGATGATTGCTTTAATTAAAGAGAAAATCCATCTGAAAACCATTAAAATTTGCCATTGCTATGTACACACTTGAGAATCTATTAATTATTTGTGAGCATGGTTACTGTTTTCCTGTGCCCACTAAATCAATCACTGGAGCATCTCCTCAAAATGCCATTTGATGGCATCTTATTTGTATTAGTCTTACCTATAAGCACAAAACTGGGCAGGTTGGTACTATATTTATTGGTCTGTGTTCTGAGGGCAGCGTTACATCTAACCCTAACCTGAGCCCTATACCATGCAATGCTGCCCTCAGAACATAGTCCAATAAATATAACACCAATCTCCCAAAACTTGACTGGATATTCCAAGTGGACTATGATATTACTGAATTATAGTGATTAATATTGTGTTTCTCTTCAGGACTTGATATTATGCTGTGGTGTGTTTGTTTTCCTGTAGAAAGTGACCTTCTATGGCTCCAGTCTGGTTGATAACGGGACCACTGCTAATGGCCAGCCCTTAGAGATCCCCGGAGCCAGCCGTCCTGGCCTGGTCACCAAGTCTGGCCTGGTGCTTTTTGGCAACGATGGCAAGGCGGTAAGTCAAATTAGCCCGAATGACTAGGCAGTCCAGTCTGAGATAACGGGTGATGTTTTGTGTGTGTGAGTCCAAAGACCTCATATGCAACTACAGCAATCAAAAGTGATGTTGCATAAGTGTGAAGCCACCAGCTGGCTCTGACAGTCAGAAGTAATAAATTAACAGGAGAGTCAGTCCAGACTCTGCTGGTTTGGTCCATGACAGCAACAGAGCAACATTTTATGGCCTGCTGCTCAGTTTTAAACCATGACATTAACTGAGATGGTAAGAAATAAGATGAAACCTTGTTGATCCTTGAGGGGAAAAATAGTTTAAAAAAAAAAAAAAGCACAGTAATACCAGACAAAACAGTAAGATTAGTCAAAATAATACAGTGATAAAGTGGAATATAAACTATTATGGGCTTATGTAAATGTATACTCCCAACAGTTTTTAGTATATACTATGTTATTGACTAATACTACATTAAATTTACAAAATTAGGACTGAGGTGATGAACTCAGTCTGTACTCATATCAAAAACATTGAAAGAGTCACCCAGTTAAAATGCCGTTTCATGAAGCTTTGTTTACTTTCAAGAACTATTCAGCCCACAGTCCACGACCTAAATAGTCATTAGTGGCAGACGAGTGAGTCAGTACAAATGTTTTTGTCTGAACCAGTCCAATTATATTTCATCTACGCTGAAAAGCTCTTTGTTGTATTATGTAACACATTATGGCCTCAGCATTAAGTGCCAAGCAGAATAAGTGCTCAGCTCACTGAGTGGTTTTAGTAGTGTTGGAATCAGATACACATGTTGGGCTGAGTAATTTTTTAATATCGCTAGAAGAGTGTTTCAAATTTGAGTCAAAATGAGTGCACCAGTTAGACAACATATCTCACTCCAGTGGTTTTCTCCCTATAAGACCTTTGACATTTCTCCTTTCATGATGTGGAAAAACAAGATATCCTGCTGAGTTACAGTGCAGTGAAATCAAATATAAACATTTTACAGGGCCAATAGTACTCCATTATATTCGGTCAGTAAAACAAGAGGACGCATTTAATAGTTTATGCTTTAAAGAATTCCCATTTAGATGTACAACTGTCCTTTCTTTCTGCATACTGTGCTTTCTCACTAATGCAAATGACAGGAAAGGTGTTTACTTTAAGTTTACAACGGATATTATCTTGTTTTTGTAAGATTAACAGGGCATGATTTATATCAACAGAAACTGTATCATCACAACTGGAACCAAGTCTGCAACTCAGTGACAGTGTGTGAGATTTTTATTAGCATGCCTTCATATGTCAAATCAGTCCATTTTTAGACCAGAGAGTTCATTCCAAAGTGCCTTATCTATCTGTTGAAAAGAGTCACACCTGCTAAACAGTTCATAGTATCAAATTAAAATAAATTAGGGTATCCTTAAAGGACAGTATGCAATGCTTGGGTGACATGCAGATATTTTACACAGAGGATACTCTGTATTTTAGACACACTGAATGAAAGACTTACAATAATAATAGTAGGAAGAAGAACACCAATAAATTTTATTTATATAGCTGCTAAAAAACACAGTAACCAAGTACTTCACATAAAAACAGAGTCAGAAATCCAACATAAGAAGGAAAAATATAAGACAATAAAATTAACACTGAAGTGAGGTAAGAGACTCTGAGCACAGAACAGTGTCCAATTCACAATAACTGTGAAGCCGGGGCTCCAGCTTTTGATGTCAGGTGTGGACACCGGTGTGAAATCATCTGTGCACAGAAGTACGAATTGAGACTTTCACCAAAGAAAGCTGGACTCACCAATGATGGCGGGGCACCAAGTTGCTTGGTGCAGCTTTAAAGATGCACTATTTGTATTTTCTTTCTCAGTATCTCCTATGTGTCCAGTATTTGCTAGGGGTTAAGCACAGTTTGGCCAATTCAACATGGCAGGTGAAAACGCCTCTAGAGCATTTGGTTGTGACAGTGTAACTTTAACACCATCTTCCTGATTGTCGTCCTCTGCTGTTTTGCTGATACTCAGCAGGTCTGCGTCACTGTATTGGAAAGAAACCCACAGCTCTTGGGTGTTTCTCCATCTCCTCCTATTTAAAGGGCAATAAAACCCTAAATCTTTTATGGCAGAAAATTGTTGTCGCACTGACCTCTACAGGTTGAAAATGTAAGCTCTGTTGCATTTCTGACCACACCCAGGTGTGATGTATGACTGCTAAATGAGGCACAATTGCGTCACTGCAGCGAGATAAAAATTTCAACCACTAGATGGCAGCAAAATCTAGGTTTTCCATTGGGTTTCATCACACTTTAAAGCTCATGTCCATTTCAAAACTTCCTGTGACAGTCAATCTCAGAAGGGGATGGGGAATTATCTCCATCAATCTCAATCTCAATCAAAGTGAGTCTCACCTGTGCAGCAGATGTAACCACACCCCTTCCGGTGATGTCAAATAGTCTTTGCAAGTAAATCATTCATTTACATGGAAAAGTGGGAGTAACAACTAATTATAGACATTTAGCATAACCAGTTGTGATTGGTAGAGACAATCATAGATCACTTTCTGAGATTGGCCTTGTCCTAATACTTGACTTATGCGCTTGTGCTCCTCATGTGCACTAACCCGTGCAGGTGCACAAGACAGCAGGGTGTCCCATTTCTCTAATGTTGTTCTCTAAGGGTGCTCACAAGCGCCCCCAGTGACTCCTGGTGCACCCCCCTGCAAGTCCACATCGGACTGCACTCTGCTGAAGGCTATGACCCAGTTACCATGTTTTATGTGATTCTCCATGGCGGAGAGACATAAGAAGAAGTGACGCCTTGTCCCAACTCTGATCTGACAATTGGAATTCACCACTGCAGAGGAGCAGGCTTTAGGCCCACACTTCTTGTACGTCACAAAAGTGCACACTTTGAGGAGGACTGGAGGGCTTAGGGCAGGTATTGAGACAAGGCAATTAACTATTTCAGGAAGAGTTGTGAAAATGACTGAGGTCATGAGGATACAGGAGGGACGGTTTAATCCTTATGATTGGGCTTTGCTGCTTAGGGGAAATCTCAGTTGATGCAGATTAAGGCGTCACATTTTAATAAGTCTGAACACAGACAACAAAATACTACAGTGATGCATTCGAACTATCAGTTGCACACTTAAATCTGTTGTTTTTTTTTGTGTGTGTTTTTGTTTTTTTTTCTTATTTGCAAGTTTCCTGGTTTATAACAGGTTCATATCTGAACTTTGGCACAAGAAAAAAATATAATAGAACTCACATATATACATATACATATATACACACTCATATCCTCTCATAGATCATTGTTTTATGATCTTGAAGAGCTGGTGGTTCCTGTGTTGCATGATAAATTTGGGAGACTACTATCAATAATCACCAGAGGCTACATACACAGGAAATACTGAAGAAGTGGGCAAGTCTGAGCTTCAGTAAGAGGTTCACAACTTCAAAATGTGAGGCAGTACAAGAATATGACCAACTCTACAACTGCTCTTAAAGTATTTTGGTGCATGAAAAGTCAGATTTGACTTCTGAAAAGCACAGTATCCTCTCTCTGAGGATTTGTACTTCCTTTATCCATCTGCATCTCCACAGCTAAACCTTATCAAATCCTATATAATGAGTTTTTTCTAGTTACATCCCTTTGAGGCCTCTTCTCACTTTTGTCCGCTCAGATTTTTGATCACATGCAACCTGCATCATAAAATACTCTTTTGAAGTTCTCTCAGGCAGGCATCTGTCCTGTGGACAGCTTGACACCATGAACTTTCCGCATGTGCCTTTTCATCAGCAGCCTCTCGGTAAACAGTTCGTCACAATCCTCACATTTGTACGGTCTCTGCTCTTTATGTTTAACCAAAACGTGTTTCCGTAAGGTTGAACCTCTATTGAATGATTTTTCACAGATGTGACAGCTGAAGGGCTTCTCCCCCGTGTGGGTCCTTATATGTTCTGTCATGTGCCCTTTCAGTTTAAAACATTTCCCACAAAAATGGCAGCTGTAGGGTCTTTCTCCTGTATGGACTCTCATGTGATTCTGCAGATTACTCTGGCAAGGTATATGCTTACCACATATCTGACAGTCAAAGTTTCCCTTGCCTTCATGCGTCTTGCTTTCATGGGTCTTGAGATGCCACTTGAGCACAGTCTTTTTGGTGAATATATAATTGCATATATGGCAGCGATAAAAGGTTGTACTCGTCTTTGCGTCGGAGCAGTTTGGATCCTCGGTGTCGGACGGTTTCAGCTCGCTGTTCTCATTTGCTGCGTTGTTCTCCAACTCCTGAACTGTTTTGATGAGTTCTTTCGTCAAGGCGTCCCCCTCATCACTTTCCTCGGCTGAAAGGTGCCCCTCATTTCCATTGGTCCAGAGCTCCTCCTTCTCCTCCTCCTCTTTAATCTGTGAGGGTCCTGGTTCCTCCTGGTCTGAACTGGAGCACCACTCCTGCTGCTTTGGGGGAATCTCATCCACTGACACAGATACAACTGGCTGTTTGGAGTCTGCAAGGATGGAAATGAAAATGTGTTACTATTCACATCATTTACACTTGATGTCAGTGTTTACTGTGTATAGCACATGGCAAAACTGTCAGTGTTAATTTAACTCTAATCTACCCAACACATCTGGAACCATAAAGGCCTGATACACCAAACCATCAGACCACACTAAGCATCTGTGATCCAGAAATTACCAAAGCAAGCAAACAACACATTCAAGAGGGCACATAGAGAGGATGCTGTTCATTTTCACTTCTTCTACAAGTAAAAGTTAAATCTCTACCAAAGGCCGACAAACACAGGGCTGACAATTCAAGTGCCAGCTGCAACTTCTCAAACAAAACTGAATGGATTCAGAATAGCATAAATATGAAGGGCTAACACTAGTTTGTCCCTTTATCTTTCCATGATCCTGAGGCTTCTTATAAATAACCTGACTACTGCTACTCCCTGTTATGGAGAGTTATTTCCTCCCATGCAGGTGCACAACAGGCTGCATGTCAGCTGTCATCTATTATATGTGTCGCGTGTTCAACTCTTAGCAGGTGATGTGAGGCGACGCAGTGCGATCTGACTGTCAGCCTTGGTTGGTGGTAGTTCTTTGAGGTCTGTTTGGTGTGTCGCTAGCCTAACAGCTGGGTGAGACGACAAACGACTCTCCAGTCAATGCTGTCAATTCCAAATAAATGTCACTGAAAAGCAGCACTTAACAACACTTGAAGACTTGGTGTAAATATCCCGGTTTTCAATCAGCTTTCACTACTCAAACTAGGAACCATCTGCTGACTTAGTGTTCGTACATGACCCCCCCCCATATTCATTTAATTTAAATGACACACACTTGAGAACATCTGGACACAAAGTGTTTGTATGTATTGACCTTCCATTGTAGACACTATACACCCAAGGCCATTTAGTTGGCATTTAAAGCATTAAAGCAATACTTAATAATTGCAGCTGTGTTTTTGTTTGAGGTATAAAATGCAAAGTTAGGAATGCCAATCAAAATCAGTAAAGTTAAGAACATATTTGTAAAATCCTGAAATGATGCGATGGAAGTTTGGCACACTAGAGCGGCTTTCACTACATTTCCCATGAATCTTCCTAAGAGAAACCAGCAGAAGTCTACCAAAGGCCGAAGAAAACTCAGCAACACTTATTTTGAGAAGTTAATTGAAACATGGGTGGCAAAATGGCAGCATATTTGTCCGGCACTACTGTGAACAAAAGTGTTAACTTGCATTCTTGCCATTAATGATGAGTCATGAAATCCGGCTCACCGGTTTGTGGGTCCTAATGCTAACTTTTGTGCTAGCAAAAGTTATTTTAATAAATATGTATTGAATTTTCAACAATTTGATTTCAGCCACCAGTTGGAGGTCTTGCAAAGTGAAAGTGATGGTTTTCCCCACCCCATAATGTACTTTAGCTTGTGAACGTTGCTGTAGAGCGGACAGTCGTTCTGAACACACAACTGACCAACCATAAAAAGGCATCATGTGCACATCCCTGATTGCTATTCCAGCTACATCGCTTACACCTTTTCAGTGCACTAAGACACTATCTAGTCTTGGGGTTATCTGTCTCGTCTCATAAGACTGTGAGAAGGTTAGTCACAACAGACCATTTAAGGCCCTAGCAATAAACTACTTGGTGTACTGAATCGCCAGTGGTACAATTTATTCTGTAAAAGCTCAAGAACTTAATTGACTAAGTTCTGTATGGTGAACTACATTGGCAAACTTAAGGAAACTCTGATGGACTGTATGTGACTTGTTCTTAACTTTGTGTCATTTCAGAAATTTTTTTAAAAAAGTGACACTACTAGTTTCCAATAGCACTAAATGAAAACACTGAAAAAATAATTATATGCAACTTTATTGCAACTTGATTTCTCAAAACAGTTACCGAGTGGTAATCTACAGGAAATAAAATACAAGCTGGTAAGATTACAGTCAGACATAAGTTACAGACAGGATCAACAGGAATAAAGTAATATAATAAAGGCACTGCAGACATTTCATGGGCAGATGTAAGTGTGCACACTAATCTAACAACAGTCTAAACGCTATTTTGATGTTTATTTTGTCCATCAAGTCCTTTTCTGTATTTCTAAGTGTTTTAGAGGTTGTGTTTGTAACGGAGCACAATTACAGTAACTTTGTATCAGTTGTCAAGTAGGTTTTTATTTGCTATAACCATTCCACTGCTATCAACATGAACGCTGCTTTGGAGAACCATGTGACTGGCCTGAAAATGCAATTACAGTAAATAACCATGCAATCATAAAAGATGAACCAAAAAACCAAAACCATAAGCAATCATCCCGACAATGTAACCTATTGAATTAAATATCTTGACAAATTCTTAATGATTAGAGGCGTGCTGATCAAAAGACAGACAAGCTGCTGACTCAGTGTTATAAGTGACCTTTGACCTCAGCGGTCCGCACTGTCAGTGTTACAGTAACAGCACCTCACATAGGTAAGGTGACATCATGGATGTTCTTCATGTGCTGTCTGAACACAACCAGCACAGGAAAGCACTGCCCGCAGTGCGAGCATTTGTATGGTTTATACTCTTTGTGTCTCAGTCTGGCGTGCTTACTCATGGTGGTGCACCTGTTGAAGCTTTTCCCACATATGTAGCAGGTGTAAGGCCTTTCTCCAGTATGAGTCCTCAAGTGCTCTTTAATGTGGCCTTTCATTTTATATCTGTTTCCGCAAATTTGGCAAACGAAGGGCTTTTCCTCAGTGTGTGTTACCATGTGCCGTTTCATGAGACTCTTGGTGTGTGCCGTTTTGCCGCAGATATGGCAGGCCAGACAGTTCTTCCTTGAATGAGATGAAAGGTGCCACGATAGCTCTGCTTTTTTCTGAAACTTCTGATTGCAGATAACACAGCTATAAACGTTGCTCCTTTTAGAGTTTGGACCCGCTTCAGACGACGGCACCGGGTCCGTGCCTTCTCCTGGTGTCGTTCTGTTTTCTAAATGTTGTCCTATTGTGATGACTTGTGTTAGGTTTTCTCTCTCATTGCTGTAGTCGGGACAGACACACTGCTCCTCAGGACTGGTCCATAGTTCAGGCTTCTCCTCTTTAATGGGCAGGACTCCCGGCTCCTCCTGGCCCATACTGGGAGTCCATTCCTCCTTAGTCGGCGGCATCTGCAGGGAATGCTCCGTTGTAGATGTAGGGAAAGGGATCTGCTCTGAGTCTGTAACAGTGGATGGGAAAATGTGTTATTACTGATGACAGCTACAACAACAACTTCTCTGATCAAACATGAATGATTCCCTTGGGGGAGTCTGGTTATCACAGCAGCAGAGAACAGGATACAGATAACAACAAGGGCAAACGCTGTACTGGATTAAATAAAGTCACAATTACAGTATGATTACAACACCCAAAAATAATAAATACAACAATTAAATAGTGAAAGTGAGCAAGTAGAGTGTGCAAGTATGCATCACTAGCTATTCACACACACCTCGTAAGAGATGTGGTCATTTTGGGTGGGAGTCTTGCCCAAATACAAACTTCCACATTCATAGGGGAAAATGAAGAAATTTTCACATAATCATCCCATTCTCAGTCTGTGCTTAATGCAAACACTTACATAATTAAGTGGACCCAGTGTTATTTCAGAGACAAATGTACTTCTGCATTAAACAGCGACTGTGACCTGGTCAATTATATGAGAATCCTGTTAATTTTCCCCAGAGAAATCGCTTGAGATCCAGAGGCTCATATTTGGGCAAGGCTGATACACTTCGCTATGTCAGACCTAGGACTATTTGTGGTGCACACATGCATTGTAAGCTATTCACACTCCCATGAGCAGATTTACAAATGGAGATGATACATTCACAGAAATATCTGCAGAATGTGCGGATGTGCAATTTTAGCTGTCAATAAATACCACGTACAGCTTGACGTGACATTAGTATATATATAGATAGATATAGATGGATATATGCAATATATAGGGTGCTACTGCATTACATGGTGACATGTGGGATGATTAATCGTTAACACATACTAGGATGACAGTAAAATGCAAGATGGTCAAATCAGATTCAACAGAGATGGGATTATAAACGGTGCAGTTTAGTGGAAACTTTCCACAACAATTTGTTGGTCTACATGAGATTTCCATACCTGATGTTTAGCCTAACATGCACTGATGTGCATAGAAATTTCCATATATAACCCTCTGAATTGCTTGTCATACACAGTATTTGTTGTGTCAGTGCACTCCAGGGCTGCGTGATACGGTGTTGTAATTGAATATCCACAGTGACTAAGAACAGTCCAAATAGCTGTGATATAGCCTAAGATCCTCTTTCTAGTTTCGCTGGATAATTTCTAAAATTATTTCAGGGAGACAATATAATAACAAAACAATCTTAAGATGCAAGACATTACAGGTGACATACTTGAATTATCTCAGGCTACTTACTAAAATCACAAAAACATTAACCAGCGAAGTTGTGAAATTAGAAAATTAAATGTTAATCTGTTTCAGTGCACAGCCGAGTCATGAATATGTCACTAAGGTCTCCATTAGCTGATAGGCCCTATGTGCCATTTCTTGTCTGGTAAAACAAGCAGTTATCAGATGTCAAAAATGTCTGGCAGAAAATGACAAACCTATTAAAAGTGTAATTACAGTCATAAAAAACAGTCATAAAAATAACCATAAAATTACAACGAACAGCTTGTGTTGCATAATCTGAGTGTTCTGAAGCCAAATTACTGCACAGTGCGTCCAAAAGTGCAATATTTACCTCATCTCCTTGATTTTCTGTGCTTGTTCAGCACCGCACCAACAGTCACAACAGTAGGAAGCTGATGCTGCCTTCAATTGCTGTTGGAAAGATTGCAATTACAAGAATGGTGTGCTTGAATGACCGAGTGAAGTGGTGGGATGGTTAACCATGTGCCATGGAGGGCCAGGAGTCTACAGGTTTTCATTTCAACCAAAAACGACAGCAGGTGGTGTCACAGATGAGTTCCTCCACTGTGGTTGAAGGTGAGATTGTCAGAGAAATCACCTGCTGTCTGTTTGGGTGGGAATGAAAACCTGCAGACTCTTGGCCTTCCATGGAACATGCTTGCCCATCCCTAAATGTCGAATTTTACATGATACAAAAGATGCAACATTCCTCCTCTTTGCTGAATTTTTAAGCGTCATGCATTTGCAACTTTTATCCAATACACTTAAAATACTTCAACTGCATAAAATTAACATTTTAATTACAAAACTGATGCAAGTGGTTTTCTTAGCTCTGCCTTTGCAGCACAAAGTAGCTCAGTACCATTTGGTTTCTAAAACAGTCACCAAAAAGCTACTTTTGCCTCGGGCTTCATTTTGTTGTTTTCAATTATAAAGCACTCAAATACATTAGTTATGTTTAGGACTGTCAAACCTGGACATATGAGCATGTAAAGAGCACATGAAGGCAGCAAAACTCTTCCACCGTATTACTGACAAAAAGGACTACAAAAATAGTTTACAATCTGTTGACTCAACCATTAATAAACTGTTTGTGACGTTTCAGTTTACTCTAGCCTATTTAAAATGTGCAGAAGTGTTCTACTTGTCTGAAATCCTGAAATCTTGCAAGCAATGTTGGCCAGCAAAAACACAAACAAACAAAAAAAAATATTTCAAAGAAACCCTGTATCCCACAGTCTCCTTTATGTTATAGACGTAGCGTGACTAAGTCCTATGTGGACATACAGCATGTAGGCCATCAGATGGACTTGATCACCACATGTGGTATGTGAGGAAATGGTTCATTGAGTGTCATTAAAACTCAAATCTGAATGAAATACTGCTGCTGAAGTTCTGGTTCTGTTTATTAAATTATTAATAAACTCATCCAACCCAGATTTTAGTTTTGCTTGCTAAGAATAATATATAAAATGTGAGCTGATTAAAGGTTGCTAGGTTATAACTTTGCTCATATTAATGTCAATCTTCTATATCTTTCATACAGATTTCTTTGCCACTGTATATCATTAACTTTTTTGTTATTTAGTTGCTGTTAAACTGATTTGCTTTGTAAACAATGTACTAAATCATATCTATAAATGTGGATATTTTAAAGTTTATTATGAGGGTACTTTTAATCAACTCCTTTACATGCTTTCCTTTTGTAAAGCCTATTATTACCATATACACATGGGGACACGTTACATCAATTAAACAAAGTAATAGATTGTTATGAAAATCATCTACAAGACTGCGTACTTGTAAGGGCAGTACTGTACTACATTTCCTACACCATCACTAGCTATATATTTTCCAGGGTGCAGTGTTAGCTGGCAGGTTTACCAGCTAGGTGTTGTCGACACCTCAAATTAGTGCTGTACCTGATGATGATTACAGCACAAAAGATGGAGAACAAGATGAGACAGATTGCTAGTTCACCGAGCCACAAATCTAACTTGATGAAGATCCCCTTTTATGGTGGCAAAACAACGAATCCCGAGGCAAAACTCTCAGTATGAAAGCAAGGCAGTACCTGGCCAAATCCGCCACCTAAATTCTGGCAGAAAGGCTTTTTTCAACTGCTGGACAGGTTGTCAACAGGCCCTGCACACAACAAACTCCTGAGCATGTGGACATGCTTGTATTCCTCTATATAAATTAAGTCTCTGGACCCTGGTTGGACCAATTTTGTTCTCTGGTAACTTCTGTTTTCTGCTCTCTAGTTTGTTTTATTATTTCAGTAATTGGGCTATGCTGTTATGCAGGGAGGAAGACAGCATAAGTCAGCCTTCCATAGCATG